>JAHTLZ010000007.1:49061710-49080206 GCA_023846285.1 Phrynocephalus versicolor | reverse complement strand
AGAAAGAAAGAAAGAAAGAAAGAAAGAAAGAAAGAAAGAAAGAAAGAAAGAAAGAAAGAAAGATCCTGAAACAGCTCTCACAAAATGTGCTTCTTTGGACTACAACATCCAGAATCCACCAGCTAACATGACCAAGCTGGGAGCTGCCATCCTAACAAGTCTTTTGTTTGCTTGTTTATTTGTTCCCCCGCCTCTTGGCTCTTATCAGGAATTTTGGTCTTCACCCCCACTTTGGTTTCGCTGTAAGACAGGATCTTATAGTCTGGCCATGTTTATGTCTGTTGTTAGAGCTGAGAGCACAATTAAGGAGCAAAGCTCAGCACCAACACTTCTGGACGAGAACATCCAAAATATAAAAAAGAAATTGCTCAAACACTGACCTGATAAGGTAAGCGAGGCACAGGCCAAACACCAGTAATGAGAATGGCGGCAGCAGCACCAAGATCACAATGGGTGGTTCTGAACCTGGATTTAAAAAAAGAGGCAAAGGAATGAATGGCAGGAAAGAGCTGACAGAGTATTTTAATTGTAACCTTGCATAATGTCTTTAGTGAGTTTGGGTGGGAGGAAATTTTTCCAGGCTGGGGTGACTGTCAATTTATCTAGCTGCATTAACCAATCATTCCCCTCCCTGCCTCTGAATTCAAAGAGAGCCCTGCCCCTCTGCTGAAGGCTGTCCCCCCCCCCTCAGTAATGTGTAAAAAGTTAGGGTAGCCTGTTAAAGCCTGTCACTGAAAGCAGCCGTGGGTGTCAGTTTGCTGTTTGATCTGTTCAACTGTAAGTAATGAAACTTTTTGCTCTTTCTCTAACTAATTTCTCAGAGTGGATTACTGAGACTGCCAGTGTCCAGCTTGATGAGAAAAAAAAGGGGAGGACCGTTCTGAGAGACTAAGTTGAAACTATTTTGCTCTGTGAAATCCCTGTACTTCTGCCGTGCTTCCATCAATTAAAAGACAACATTTAATGCTAAAGACAGTAAGCATACAAATACAGTGGACCCTCGTATAACAAACGGTTTGTATAATATAAAATCTGTACAACATAAAAAATTCCAGAGATAGGGGAAATTCGCTTAACAGAATTGTCTATGGGGCGAATCCGTAAAACATAATTAAGGATTACTCTGTTCTCGATGCATTCCTATGGGAAATTTGTATAAAGGAAAATTTGCTTAATGTAATTTCATTTGGAACAAATTAATTCCTTTATAGTCTGGATTTAATTAGTACCACTGTACTAATAATGATCAAACAACCGCTAGACTAAAAAACGGTAAACAAAAGCAACACCAAAAACATTTCAAAGCAATTAAGGCACAATTATCCATTTTCCGTGCACAAGGAAAAGATCACGATTTAAAACCGTGGCTGAGCTGTAGACCCTCCCTGGAAGTTTTCAGCATGGACGAGATTCCCCTGTGGCCAACGAGAAAATGTACAATGAGTAATTAATAGAGATGGGCATGACTCAAAAAATGGTGTTTCGTTTGTCGTTTGGTCGTTTAGGGGTCCGTTTCGATTCGTTTCCGTTTCCGTTGGGTTTTTTTTTGCAAATTTTTCGTTTTCGTTTTCGTTGCGTAATGAAACGAAAAAACGAAAACAGAAACGAAAAAATTCTGTTTCGTTACCATTCTTTTCAGTTCAATGTACTTGCCGCAACGAAAACGAAAAACACAGCAAAGTTTTTCATTTCCATTTCTGTTTTCCATTTCTGTTTTTGAAATATTTTCGTTTTCATTTTCGTTGCGTAACGAAACGAAAAAACAAAAACGAAAACGAAAATTTCACTGAGTCGTGCCCATGTCTAGTAATTAATTCTTCCAGACAGGCACCACCTTTCTGCTGCCTTTGCCATTCAGTTTGACGCAGATTATATTAAGGGATCCTTTTGTCTTTTCATGATGAGATAAGCTCAAGAGTGTCCCCCGAGGACTTTTCTACTGGCAGATGTCCAGTCTTAGTCCAAAGTGGGAGAAAGACAAGGTAGTGCACCTCAGACCTTTTCAGGAGGGTCAAGGCTGCTCTAATTTGCAATTTTCCCCATCTGACAAAACAAAGAAAAAAATATTCTGGGGATTCTAAAACTCAACCACCACCCCCTCCTTGTGACAAGGATGGCAAGAAGTCCATGTTCATAAAACATTTTGAACTAGACCTTGCAAAAAAATCAGTTTTGGACTACGGGTCCCAGATTCCCCTAACGGCCATGGTTGGCTAGGATACTCCAGGAACTGCCTTTGAGGAAAACTAAATGTTGCCAAGATCCGGATTAGAAACACTTCCATACACATAGGTCACAAACACCTTCAGCTTGGAAGAGCTGTTTTTGACTACATGTCCCAGCATCACATAAGAACATAAGAACATAATAAGAGCCATGCTGGATCAGGCCAAAGGCCCATCTAGTCCAGCTTCCTGTATCTCACAGTGGCCCCACCAGATGCGTTTGGGAGCGCAAGAGACTAGATATCTATCTCCTGATACCACTCCCCTGCATCTGGTCCTTGAAGTACCCTGGTTTTAAGCCTGGAGATTACACATCTCCCTCAGGGTTTGTAACCTGTGATGGGCTTTTCCTCCAGGAATCTGTCCAATCCCCTTTTGAAAGCATCCAGGCCAGATGCCATCACCACCTCCTGTGGCAGGGAGTTCCACAGACTAACAATGCGCTGGGTAAAAAAGAAATAAATATTTTGTCTGTTCTCGCTCTTCCAACCCTTAGTTTGAGTGGATGTCCCCTAGTTCTGGTATTCTGTGAGAGGGAGAAGAGCGTCCCTCTATCCACTTTACTCATGCCCTGCATTATTTTGTACATCTCAATCATATCACCCTAGTCTGCATGGCTGAGGATTCCGAGTGATGCAGAAAGAGAGAGAGAGAAAAAAGGAACATCCTGGTTTGCACTAGCGGTTCTCATTTGCCGACAAGCCCAAAGGTCTGAGATATCTAGAGATCGGATACCTTATTATTATTATTTACCACAAGTGTTAGAATTTCCCCGATCTGCTGGGTGGGGATTCTGGGAATTGAAGTGAAAAAGCAACGCCTGGTTCGCACACTCAGTGCACAACAGATGTTTGTGTCAGCAGCTGCGGTTACCTCTTCTAAGGCAGAGAACATCTGGATCGAACCAACAGTTGGAGTCTGCCGGGGGTGGGCGTCCTCCGGGAAAGTGGATCGGCCTCCCCAGAGAATGCACGGATCCAGAAGACATGGCTAGCAGGTAGGTTGGCAGAAGCTGGCTCCCTTTGCCGTCCGTGTCCAGGATGACGTATTTGGCCAGCGGCCGTCCTTGGCTGTCCGTCTGGACCCTGCGGCTGAATCCGGCAAAGTCTAGGTTTCTGACGTGTTGAGCCAAGGCTCTGCCCGAAAACGTAGGCGCCCGGTGGTGGTGGGCCTTGGCCACAGCCTTGGCGACCAGGTAAATCGCATCGTAGATGGTGCCAAAGAGAGGTGAGACCTGAGAGGAGAGCTGCCTTTACTGGTCTGTGGGCAAGTGGAGAGTGGACCTTAAAAGCAAAAAAGTACTATTCCAAACCTTTGAAACAATGGTTCCCAACCTTTTGCTTAAAAAGGCGTTTTTAATGAGGCCAAGTCATCCTTTCTTTCAAAGTACAGTGGTACCTTGTATAAAGGAATTAATTCATTCCAAATGAAATTATGTTAAGCAAATTTTCCTTTATACAAATCCCCCATAGGAATGCATTGAAGACGGAGTAATCCCGTTTTTATGTTGTATGGATTTTCCGCATAGGTGATTATGTTAAGCAAAGTTCCCCTATCTCCAGAATTTTTTATGTTGTACAAATTTTATGTTATACAAGCTGTTTGTTATACAAGGGTTGACTGTACATAAGAACATAAGAAGAGCCATGCTGGATCAGGCCAACGGCCCATCTAGTCCAGCTTCCTGCATCTCACAGTGGCCCCGCCAGATGCGTTTGGGAGCGCATGAGACTAGATCTCTGTCTCCTGATACCACTTCCCTGCATATGGTCCTTGAAGTACCCCGGTTTTAAGCGTGGAGATTACACATCTCCATCATGGTTTGTCCTCCCTGAGGACAGTTGTGCAGGCCCTCGTGATCTCGAGGATTGACTACTGCAATGCCCTCTACGTGGGGTTGCCCTTGACCCTTGTCCGGAGGCTCCAGCGGGTGCAGAATGCGGCGGCCAGACTGGTGGTGGGTGCTCGTAGATTCAACCACATCACCCCAGTTCTGGCACGCCTGCATTGGCTCCCCGTGGTCCTCCGGATAAGGTTCAAGGTCCTGGTTTTGATTTTCAAAACCCTCCACGGTTTGGGAGGAGCGTATCTCCCAGAGGTCAACTGGGGTAAGGCCCACGAGAATGGCGCAGGCGCGCTCACTTAGGATGGCCACACCCAGGGAGGCGCGGAAATCGCTCACGCGTAACTGCGCCTTCTCTGTGGTGGGCCCCACCTTGTGGAATCATCTGCCTAGTGAGCTGCGCCTAGCACAGTCCCTGTCTGCCTTTAAGAAGGCTGTGAAAACTCTCCTTTTTAAAGAGGCATATGGCGACCTTTTTACTTAATTCCTTTTTTTAAAAAAATATTATTATTGCCGCCCACATCACCTCTTGTGGAGGGTCTCCCCCTCCTTATTTTACTAGTTCTCTTTTGCTTCTTCTTTTTGTTATATACTGTTGCTATTATTTCAATTGTAAGCCGCCCAGAGTTCTGTCCAGAAGATGGGTGGTATAAAAATACAATAAATAAATAAATAAATAAATAAATAAATAAATAAATAAATAAATAAATAAATAAATAAAATAACCTCGGATTGAATTTTTCTCCAGGAATCTGTCCAGTCCCCTTTTGAAGGCATTCAGGCCAGATGCCATCACCATCTCCTGTGGCAGGGAGTTCCACAGACTAACAATGTGCTGGGTGAAAAAACATTTTCTTTTATCTGTTCTCACTCTCCCAGCCCTCAAGTAGTCTGCTTTCTCCCTCAATGGGTCTGTTTCTCATACATACACGCTAATTTTGACATCTGGCTCTAAAAGGCCAAGGAAGAACATATTTAACAAGGGCTGTGGCGCATATGAGGGGGCATATAAGAAAACACTTTACCTCCCCCCCCCAGGAGTGTAAGAACTGCAGATGGGCATGAACTGCTGGTTTGTCGGTTCGTGCTTGGTGTTTCCCAACCCTGCCAGAGGCACTGCCTTGGCTTCCCTGCCCTGCCCTGCCCCTCCCAAACCCCCGGAGGAGGCCGAGCCGGGAAAACAGGGTGCTGCCTCTGAGTGGGCACCCACCAGAGGAGGCAAGGTTGAAAAGTGCCAAAACGAACAGGTACACATTGTCTAGCTGTGGGCTCGTGCCCATCTCTAGACAGGTTGGAATGGAAAACAACAGGCAACAAGATGTGGTGATGGCATCTGGCCTGGATGCCTTCAAAAGGGGATTGGACAGATTCCTCGAGGAGAAGTCCATCACAGGTGACAAAACATGATGAAGAAGTGTCATCTCCAGGCTTAAAACTGGGGTACTTCAAGGGCCAGATGCAGGGGAGTGGTATCAGGAGAAAAATATCTAGTCTCGTGCACTCCCAGATGCATCTGGTGGGGCCACTGTGAGATACAGGAAGCTGGACTAGATGGGCCTTTGGCCTGATCCAGCATGGCTCTTCTTATGTTCTTATGTTCTTATGGTAGGGTGGCCAGCATTGAGAAATATGCAGCGGGACCCCTCTATCTGTGCTTTCACTTATCTGCGGCCTGAAAATATTATATCTGCTGTCTGGTGCCCTCTAATGGCTAGTTCTGTTAGTCCATGTTTAAAAAAATCTGGGGTTTCCCCCGCTTTTACCATACTACAGTGGACCCTCGTATAACAAACGGTTTATATAACATAAAATCTGTACAACCTAAAAAATTCTGGAGATAGGAGAAATTTGCTTAACAGAGTCGTCTATGGGGCAAATCCGTACAACATAAAAATGGTTGCGATTGGGGATTACTCTGTTTTCAATGCATTCCAATGGGAAATTGGTATAAAGGAAAATTTGCTTAACAGAATTTCATTTGGAACGAATTAATTCCTTTATACAAGGTACCACTGTATATATTTAGCATTCACTATTATCCACAGATTTTAGTATCCACCCCCCAGAAACACTCCCCCATGGATACAGGGATCCTACTGTACTGGAATATTTTAGCTCCATTTAGGAGCCTGGCTTCTGTGTTCTGGACCTGCTAAAATGTCTGTGTTAGCCTTATGGGTGGCCCCATGTAGAGGGCATTACAGTAATCTATCCTTGTCTAGGTTATGGTTAAGGCTGTGGATCAAATGAATCATGGAGCCCTTCTATAACCCAGGCTGACCTGCTGTGCTTCCAAGTCCATGGTGATTTCTCCTCTTTGTCTCGCTGCTCGGAACGCCTCATAAAAGCTCCTCTCTCCGGACTGTAACGTGATCGTCAACACGGAATCGTAAGCCTCCCGGAAGGAACGGTCATTTTCGAGAATGAAATAGGAATGGTTTTGGTATGGAAGGCTGTAGAGCAGCGTGTCGTAGGGCACAAAGACGTATCTCCCGTCTGCCATCCCCATTTCCTGCGCTTTGGTGAGGAAGTCGGCCTGGTCTTCTCCTCCGAGGAGCGCCGAATGCATGCACAGAACGAGAACTGGAATCAGAGACATCAAAGAATTGTTTGGCTTTTACAGAGTTCCCAGCTGCACAGATAGCGAGAACAAAAGGAAAACAACATGTTATTTTTCTGCCTGGAGTCAAACAAAAGACCAACGGATTAAGATACGAGGTTGAGGGCTATCATCCTAGCCACACCTTTCCATTGAAGCCATGTGACACCCATTGAACACAATGAGAGCTACCAATGACGAGGCATGCATAGAGTTGTGCTATATATGCATCACATATAGGACAGCCTCCCTAAATCTGTCCAAAGCCAGATTTGGTGAGGTGAAAATGTGTGTGTGAGGGGGGCGACCATTCAGCCTGATGGGGGGAGAAAGGGAGAAAGGGTGTGGTTTGTGCGTATTTGCCACAGCTGCACATGCTCCTCTTTCAAGGTGCCCAAGGGCCCAGCGGCTGTTGCACGGCCTGGGAATTGGCCCATGCGCACCCAAGATGCACCACTGCTCGCATATGCTGCCCTCCCTCGCAAGGAGGTGGGGAAGACGCTACAGCAACAGCGCCAGGATCGGGTAGGCAGGGCGGGTGGCTGAGGGGATGGATGGAGGCAGGGAGGACAGGCAAACCATAAAACTGCAAGCTGATGTCCCTAGCCAGCACATGGAAGGGCCAGATGGTGGGGATGAGTGATAGGCTGAGCCGGCAGGGAGAAGACGCTGAGGGCTACTCAAAATTTTAATTTTGGCTCCCGGGTTGGACTTTGGACATTCCTGGCCTACATGCCAAATGACACCAGTCTGACACCACTTTCAGAGTTATGGTTACTCCTGTGGAATCTCGGGAAATGTAATTAAGGAGGCAATAAGCATTATATATTTTCCATTCTTTTCTCTCTTATTTCTACATCTAAATTCTGCTCACTGGGGAACGGAGGGAGGCCAGGCTGGGCTTGAAGACTTAATGTCTTCACTCTGGCCTACCTGCCTACCCTGGTGCTTGCTGGGGACCCCTGTTAGAAAGAGACTTTGCCCTAGACCAGTGGTTCTCAACCTGTGGGTCCCCAGATGTTCCAGGACTGCAACTCCCAGAAGCCTCCAGCACTTGCTGTGCTGGAAGGGATTTCTGGGAGTTGCAGTCCATGAACATCTGGGGACCCACAGGTTGAGAACCACTGCCCTAGAGCAAGGGTTTGGAACCTCCAGCCCTCCAGATGTTTCAGACCGCAACTCCCACAGTCCTTTATTAATGGCTTAGAATTCTGGGAGTTGCCGTCCAAAACGTCTGAAGGGCCTAAGGTTCCCCACCCCTAACCTAGTGCTTGCTAGGAACTCCCAGGAAGCACGACAGCAATTTATTTTTCTCACAGGGAAGAAGGGCAGAGCTTGGCCTAATCTAGGCCAAGAAACTTCAGGCCCAGCCTTTCTCCACGTGAGCAAATTTTAGGTGTTTTCCTGCCAGATAGAAAAGAGAAATCTGGGCTACAGACCAAAACAAAGGGGGGGAAAGAGCATAAGAACATAAGAACAGCCTTGCTGGAACAGGCCACCGCCCATCTAGTCCAGCATTCTGTCTCACACAGTGGCTCACCATTTGCTTCAGGGTATTCCCAAGCAGATGTCTTCACCTGCTCAAGATTCCCTGCAAATGGCATTGAGAGATATCCTGCTCCAAAACATCTGGAGTGCCAAGATACACTACCACTGTCTTATAGTGTGGTTGAATTCTATAGAGTGGCTGTTAAGAGCACTACCCGGTCTTCTATCTGTTAAATTGCTAAGGTGTTCTCCTATCTGTATCTTAAGAGGTGTGGAGGCTTTCTTATTATAGTTTGCTGCAAGGGCAACTTGTGGCATAGATTGGTATTACAGTTGGTGACTTCGACCAGAGTATATATCTTGCCACTAAATTCGGTCGTACAATATGTGTTTCAACAACAGGCAAGATGTCCAGAGAGATGGTGTCCTTTGTGAGGGGGAAAGAGCCAGGTAGAATATTTGGGATCTGTGGTGGTGTCTCTGTCTTTAAATTTGAAATTTCTATCAGTGTATTTCTGTGTTCTAAAAATAGTGAAAATAATAAAAGAAAAATCCTGGAATTGTATGTTTCTAACCATGAAGTTATCAGAACTGGTGACTAGATGGGGCCAGAGACCATGCTATGTGTAGCATATGCTTTAAAAATAGGGTTCACTATAATCAGTCTTTTTCAGCATTCACAGGGTGGAAGGATTCCTTGGAATTGATCCCCCACAGATATAGAGGTCCTAGTGTACAAATGTTTACTGAAATGAACAGGAAATATCAACACTACAAATTCTCCAACCCAGAGGTTGTCCTTAAGCTGTCAAAGCTGACAGCTGTCGCCACTTCTTCTGACAGGAAATTCCACAGACCAGTGATCCTCTGGGTGGTAAAGGGACTTTCTCTTATCTGTTTGAGATTTAGCACCCCAAAGTTTCATGGAGTGCCCCCTAGTTGTGCAGTTTTTCCTTATATACTTTGTTCACACCGTGTATGATTTTATAAAATTCAACCAGGTCACCTCTTAGGTGCCGTTTTTCAAGAGTGAAGAGGCCCAGCTGTTGCAGCCTCAGATGGTAAGGAAGGTGTTCCAGTCCCCTAATCATTCTGGTTGCCCTCCTCTGCACTTTTCCAGTTCCCTAATATGAGTATGGTGATCAGAATTGTACACAATATTCCAGATGGGGCTTCACCATAGATTTACAAAGAAGCAAAATGACACTGGCTGACTTATTTTCTATACCCTTCCTAATGATCCCTAGCATTGAGTTTGCTTTTTTTCACTGCTGAGTCACACTGGGTTGAATGTTGCGGCATTCTGCTCTATAATTCAGAGAAGCCACCAGAACTCTCGACCAGAGAATTTTAAGTTCCTTGATAAACCACAAACTCAAGTATTTCTAGGGTGCCAGTTAAACTGTGGTACCCATATGCTACCCCCGTGGAAAGCAGCATCAGGTAGGCTCATCTGTCTTTAAAGAAGAAAGTGGAACATTTTCACCAAGGTTTACCTTTAATGTTCTCCGTTGAGCGAATCTTGACCCATGTTCGTTCGGCGCCTTCCTCTTCTTTCCCCATGGAAGTCACAAGAGCCACCGGCAGCCCGTGGGTCTTTAGGGCCATCGCTAGTTTATTGGCCGTGTCCACCCAAAGGTCCTCGTCGGAAAAGATGATTCCCACGTGAGCCCATCGGAAGTATTTCAACACAGCCAGGAGGACGCCGGTGGTCGAGGGCAAGGTCCTGACGAAAGTCAGATGGCGGCTCAGGTTCTCCAGATCATCGTTGATGCACGCCCAGGAGAAAACGGCTTTGTTCCAACTCCTTCCTAGCAAAGAGGCGGTGTCGCAGTAGCCAGGGTTCAGGGGCCCAATGAAAGCTGACAGGTCCTTTTCGTGGCCAATGAAGCCAGCCAAAGCGAGGCCGGTTTGGCAGTCTTCCTCGTGTACGGCGCACTCCACTTGAGGGAGGTCACCAATGGATGGGTCCTTCTTGATGCGTTCCATGGCTACCCGAGCGGCCACCTCAGGAAAGGCTTTGGCAAAGAAAGGGTCACAAGACCATGGGCCTACCAGGCCAATGTTGAAGACCGCAGAGGAGGTTGGGGAAGGAGGTGTCACCGTCCCAAGAGCGACCCACCAGAGCCCAGTCAATAGTGTAGAAAACATTGCAATGAGAAACCGAGAAAGCCGTGTGCACCGGGGGTGGGGTGGAGGGCAGCGTATCTACAGAGAAGCCGAGAAAATATAGTCAGTACCTCACCACAGATTCGTAGCCTAGGTGTGTTCAAGGCTGAATGACCTGTCAAAAGAACTTTTTAAAATTTAGACATAATCTGGTTAATTCCTTTTAAATTTAGCAGCATATTCGTACTAACAGAAATTGCAAGGGAAAGTGTGAGGGAATAGCTTAAATCTCAGTAGACCACCTCTTTCACAACGAATAGCTCTTTATATGTTAAAAACTTGAAATTGATCCCTGTGTGCAAAGGTACCAGATGGGACAAGGAAAAGTTGGATCCGTTTAAGTAAATCAGTCGAACTGGTAGGAATGGAGGACAGATGAACTTTAATGGAGTTTATCTTTATTCCATGGGTCTTATCTGTTTGGAGTTACAGTGGACCCTCGTATAACAAATGGTTTGTATAACATAAAATCTGTACAACATAAAGTGGAGATAGGGGAAATTTGCTTAGCAGAATCGCCTATGGGGCGAATCCATACAACATAAAAATGGTTGTGATTTCAATGCATTCCTATGGGAAATTTGTATAAAGGAAAATTTGCTTAACAGAGTTTCCTTTATACAAGGTTCCACTGTAATGATCTAAGATTTCTGAAACTGGCTCAGATCCTCCCTCCATATTGAGATGGGCCATCACACAAATACTCATCATTTCACAGATTTTTTTGTTTCTTTTAATTGTGTATTGCCTCTCTTGTGCCCTGTAGTCAGATGGGCAGTACTATCTATGAATCAAATTAATCATATCAAATTAAATAAATGATGTGTTACTCTCCAAAAGATATTTAGCTTGCTTTCTAGACAGGAAGAGTTTTGTCAACAGGATGGATTAGGGATTGTGGATTTTCCTGAGTTGCAACAATGGCATTATTACTCCAATTGCTTTCCTGCCTAGGGTTTGAGACGCTAAATGCTGTTCTCAAACGCAACAGCCGCAACATTATCCAATTTAGTTTTTTTTTCCCTTTTCTTTTTGGTTGTTTGTTGGCTGCTATTGTTATTTGCTTGCTGCCCATTGATCCATCTTGATCTATCGTTTTTATTTGTTTTTATCATGTACACCGCCCAGAGTTCCATATTGGATGTGGGGCGGTATAGAAATGAAACAAATAAGTAATAATAAATAAATAAATAAATAAAAAACAGCAATTTCCTCCAATCAGATTATGAGGGCTTGGCGATTTTATTTCTTTAAAAGTGCTAATGGAGCGTCTGAAATAAGAAGGTGGAAACACAGAAAGTTGCATGAAATCCACTTACCAAGTCCTTGACAGAATTCCACGCCAAAGAATCCCTCAGTAACCACTGCAACGCAGTCTGGACAGTGTTTAAGGAGACCATTCCGCAAGGCCAGCCTCCGTGAGTTGCCTTTAACGTTTTCGCAAAACGTGGAGAAAATAATTTATAGAATCAACGATTTTGCCAGCAGACGGTCCTTGATCAGCAGGTGTGAGGCGGGTTGGTTGTCCTCAGTTCAGTAGGAGGCGACCGGCATGCCTGTTTCAGCACCAAGGCCAGTTCCATTGGGCGTCTTCCTGGTTAGCAAGGCTTTGACAGAGAGCTTGGTAGTGGTACTGAATTTGGCAAGTACGTTGATGACTAGAAAGGAAGAGCCCCGAATCGATATTTGTTTTCTCTTGATTTGTACTGCTCCGAAAAGCTGTCACCAAAATGCATTTCGCGCAACACCGCCCAGAGCTTTCTGCATTTCTGAATGTTGACTCTGCTCATCAACAGAAGCGTGTCTTGGTTCAAAATCGGAGGTGTCTCCCATGGGCATAATTTCAGTGAGGGCATATTAAACCTCTGTGCTCAGATTAAGAGGATTTAATTTGTACCGTGCGGCCTTTGTTGTAATGCGGCAGGAGGAGACAAATGCAAAAAGATGGGACAACACATGTTTAACTAAATTGGGCCATGCATTTGCAATTTACAAAAGTATTTACACTGCTTTTTAAGAATATACGGATCATCTCACCGGACCAGACTTGAAGGCCTTATAATCCACCATCTGTTGTTGATTGGGAGATGAATAACAGCATATAGTTTTGGAACGCCCCACAAGACCTTGATATAAAGCCTGGAAGAAGATGCTCTTGAATCTTGATCATTCCTGCATGCAGGACACACAACAAAGGCTCAAGATGCAGGAAGCCAGATTTAGGCTGAAAATCAGGAAAAACTTCTTAACTGTTAGAGGAGTACAGCAGTGGAAGCAATGACTGTAGGATGTGGTGGTGAATGTTCCAGCTCTGGAAGCCTTCAAGAGAAATTTAGACAGCCACCTTGCAGATCTGCTTTGATTTGTATTCCTCCATCAAGGAGAGGGTTAGATTTCCTTATAGGCCCCTTCCAACTTCATAATTCCATGTTTCTATGATTCTATTTATCATTGAAAGCCCTGTGTTTGTTTTTGATTATTGTTGTTGTTGTGTGTTCTTAATTGTCAAATTAAGGGATATGACTAAAACCCATCTTCTTATCTTTCTTGGACTATTTCCAAGCATACAAGCAAATATCATTACAGGACAGGCCATATGGTCATTGAAACAATGCAGATGCAGGACTCATGTTCAATGTGTGGTCCACCCAGACTCCCAGATGCTTTTCACAGGTACTATTTTCCAGCCAGGTGTCTCCCATCCTATATTTGTGCAATTCATTTTTTGTGCCTAGATGCTGGAACCTACATTTCTCTCTGTTGAAACTCATTCTATATGCTCTAATCAGACAAGGTTATTTCGGATTTTTAATCTTATCCTCTATGGTTCTGTTGATTCAACTAAGAATCGCATTGGCTTTCCTGACCGCCACATCACACTGCTGACTCATGTTCAATTAGTGGTCCACTAAGATTCCCAGATCTCTTTCCACAGGTACTATTATCCAGCCAAGTATCTCCCATCCTATATCTGTGCAATTCATTCTTTTTACCTAGATGCAGCACCCTACATTTCCCTCTTGATTGCAAATAACAAATACACCTCGTGGCACAGTGGTTAAATGCCTGTACTGCAGGTTAAACTATGCTCACGACCTGGGGTTCAACCCCAGGTAGGAGGCTCAAGGTTCACTCAGCCTTCCATCCTTCCAAGGTCGGTAAAATGAGTACCCAGCTTGCTGGGGGGGGGACAATGTGTAGCCTGCACACTGTAATTAAAAATTGTAAACTGCCCAAAGACTACTTAAAGTGGTATGGGGTGGTATATAAGCAGAACACTTTGCTTTGCTTTTTGCACTCCCCCCTGGAAAGAAATATACAGAACAGTTTAAGGGGATGAGGTTAGATATGGCCTCTTTCAAAACACTAAGCAACTGGGGATGCTTTTGTAATGTCTGAAATCCCTCGGCTAATTCTTTTAATTAAACAAAAGCAGAACTCCTTGAGGAGTGCTGAAAAGCTATGGCTTAATTTTTACCCCCCAGCTGAATATGCAGTTTGCTGATGAAGCTCTGTGCCATTCTTAAACATGCTTCCATCAGTCCCTCAGCTGCAGACGGCAAGATTTTCTGCTCAATGGATTTTCCTAGAATTTGATCGCAGTTGATGGCCAAGAACAGGGGCTTGCCGAGACCTGTTTCCGTGAGGAAGGAGAGGCCTTGTGTCTTCCTCTTACCTGCCTTTGAGAATCAGATTCCTTACCCAGCTACGATTTATTCCCATCTTGGGGTCATGGAAGTCATTGGGGTGATCAACGCTGGAACTTGCTTTCTTCTGGGCTGACATGGAGCGAAGAGAGAAAAAACAGGACCAACTGGTCTGTTGTCCTAAACGTCTGGAAATGAAAACAGTTGTGCAGATCTGGAAGGGACCCTCTGGATCTGTGAGTCCATCTCCTCTCAACCTCTGGACTCCGCAGCCAGCGACCTAAACCACGGTGCTCTCCAGAAGTTCTATCAATAATCCACGAAAAGTGACAAGATCTTGCTTCCTGGACCTCCTTCATCATCATGTCACCCCACTCACAGAATTAATTCTCTAGATCCCCTGATCACATCCAAACCCGCCTGATCTTGTAAGCTACAACGGGTTGGGCCTGGCTCGTACTTGGATGGGTGACCGACCACCAGGGAATACCAGGTGCTGTAGGGGCCTAGAGTAGGAACTGGCAAACCACTCCAGTATTCCTGCCATGGACATGGGGTCATGAAGACTTGGTCACAACAACAACAACAACAACAACAACAGGCTGGGCAGCTACAACCCTCTGGACATTTTTTTTAACAACCAGAGTGTGATATAACAGTTAATGTCCTCCAGGCAGGAAAGAAGACACCCAACTGCAACTCTTCATTGCGTCCTTGAGTTAGGTAGCCATGGATCCCTTGCTCTCTGGGCGTTTATACACAGCCCCTAAACTCCGGGGCAAATGGCTCCCAGCTCTGGAGCTTAAAAATGTTTTCCCACCAGCTCCGGAGTTTACAGGAAATTAAGTGCGACCACGCGCACTTTAGCGCGTCCCAGCGCACCTTTCAAGTACCTGCTCTTTGGAGGTGGAAATTCTTTGATGCGGTGTAACAATAGTGAGTGCGGGGCTCTCCTCGCTTCTGTTTGTTGTTGTTTTGGCTCCCGCCCCTTTAAGAGCCACTTAAGAGACTGGAATGTTGCCGTGGCAAGAGCGAGAGGCAGAACGGAGATGAGCCACGTTCTTTTCTTCCTTTTTTTTCTCCCTCCCCTCACGTAGCCAGCAGCCAGGAAGTGTGGAGGGGTGGGGACACAGGAAGAGCGACACGCCCCTAAGATCTCTGGTCCGAATTTAAGTGGCCAGCAGATCTTAGGGGTCGTGTGAAAAGGCTCTCTGTCAGCCTGACCTATCTCACAGGGCTATTGCCTTGAACAGGAGAAAACCACCCGCCCATTGGCCGAAAGCAAGGAGATCAATTGGATTAATAAAGGAATGACTCACCAGCCACTGGGTTTGCAACCTGGGGCTAAGTTTGGCCCAAAACAAATGAAGGCCGGTGTTGCTCAACTCTTGTTTTAGTCTTAGAGGGTTCTCTGACCAACTCCTATCTATCTCTCAATCTCTCTATCTATAGATATAAATATAGGTATACGTATAGATATAGATATAGTATGTTACGTTATGTCATTCAGACGTGACCGACTCTTCATGACCCAATGTCCATGGAGTTTTCTTGGCAGGAATACTGGAGTGGTTTACCAGCACCTGGTATTCCCTGGTGGTCTCCCATCCAAGTACTAGCCAGGGCCGACCCTGCTTAGCTTCCAAAATCAGGTGAGATCGGATGTGCTTAAGGTATCTAGGCAGCTCAGATATCAAAATAGATACAGATATAGATATATTTATTTATTTATTTATATAACTTATATGCCGCCCACTCCCCAAAGTTCTCTGGGTGGCTTACAATTAAAATGAATAGTTAAAACAGTTTAAAACTTTAAAAAGGCAATGGACAATAAAAACAATAAAAACATTTAATCACAAAACACTAAAATTGCCACCAGGACCCACAATCTATGCTATGTCAAATAAAAATACTTCAGAAACAGGAAGGTTTTTACCTGGCGCCCTAATGTCATCATCAGTGTTGGCGCCAGGCGGACCTCACTTGGGAGGGCATTCCATAACCTGGGGGCAGCTGCCGAGAAGGCCCTGCCTAGACCTACAAGCCACCCTTTCACCTCCTTCAGGGATGGCTCTCTCAGGAGGGCTCCCTGGCTAGATCTTAATTGCTGGGTAGGTTGTTTTGGAATGGTATTAATATTTATGGAATATTAATTGGAATCTGCCAGACGCTGTCACTACTTAAACTCCAGCTGCATCTGGAAATAATTTATTTTCGATTAAAAATGGGCTTTAAGATGTATTTTAAGGAATAAAAAGTGATGAAGAAAAAGCACTGAATGGATCAAGACAAGAATCATGTGATGTGACCCTCGGGGAAATATATGTATCCACAAAGATCAATACAGAACCCGTTACTTATAACAAAACCGTGGCTTCATCTTGAAAAGCCCAAAGCTAACCACTCCTGCTGGTGAGTGGGGGGAGGGGATTTAAATTTGAATGTTAATTGGAATAGAATCAATAGGCCCAGGGCACAGCAGAGAATTTAGCAGCAATTGAATTGAGGTTGGGGGGGGCGGATTTTAAGTGGTTAAGCCCAGTCGAGGTGAGAATCTAGCTTGGCAGGCAAAGGAGATTAAAACGGAGCATTGTTCCCAAGAATCAGGAGGAGGCCATAAAACCCAAGTACACAGGGTGCCTCTTTTCACAGACAATGGCTTGTAGATAGAAGGTACACTTTGCTAATAGGAGACCTATTTCCAGACAAAGCACTGAGGTCTCTACTTAATTCCCTGGTGGCAAAACCTCCTGAAATCCACCATTTCTTAGCCACTTTAATCCAAACAGAGCTAAGAACATACTGTTTCCCTCACATGCTGGAACGTCTTTGAGCTCTCAAAACCCAGAGCATCTCTCTGCTGTTTCATGGAGATTTTGTAATCTTAATTCTAAATATTTTTGTGTATTTAGCTCTCCGGTTGCAATGATTCATGGTGATGGCCAGGATGAGATGAGAAGAGAGGTGATCAAGAGCCTGGAGGAGTTTGCTCTGATTCACTAGAATTCTCTAGCCACTTTGAAACAGTCACATTTGTTGACAGACAGCCCGGATTATCGCTTTGCATCGAGGAGAGGAGTAGTTAATGGATGAAAGAAAGGGGAGGCAGCTTCTGGGATTTCACATTGCAGGGTGTCACTTTGTGAATGGCAGTGAGCACCAGAGGGGATCCTGCAGAGCATTTTGTCAGCTGTCATTGGCGCCATCAACATTTAAGAACATAAGAACAGCCTTGTTGGAACACAGCCATAGCCCATCCAGTCCAGCGTTCTGTCTCACACAGCGGCTCACCATTTGCTTCAGGGTATTCCCAAGCAGATGTCTTCACCTGCTTACAATTCCCTGCAAATGCCACTGAGAGATATCCTGCCTTTCTCTCCAACCCAGAGGTTGTCCTTAGGCATCCATCATGATAGCCATGGATACCCCTTTTCTCCATGAACTTATCTAATCCTTTCTTAAACCTGTCAATGCTATAGGAAGTTTGAGATCCTTTTCTTTGCTATAGAAAGTTTGGCACCCTTTTGCCTGCTGGCAATGCAGGCACGATACATTAGGTCAGTGATGGCGAACCTGTGGCACGGGTGCCAAAGGTGGCACTCGGAGCCCTTTCTGTGGGCACCCGACATTGCCCCTTCATAACCACCTGTATACAGGTTAATACAGGTTACTGTATTGGCACTTTGCAAACAAATTAGTGGGTTTTGAATTGCAGTTTGGGCACTCAGTCTCTAAAAGTTTCGCCAGTCGCCATCACTGCATTAGGTCTTGTCCTGGTTTTTTGACTTGTGGGTGCTGAAGCACAGTACTGTATTGCAAACTGCAGTGGATGATGATGATGATGATGTTGATGATGATGATGATGATCATAATAATAATAATAATAATAGTAATAATAATGATTTGAGCAGTGGATTAAATGCAATAGTCTACACACCCCTCCCAATCCCCAAGTTCTATGGATCTATAATCCTTTGAGCTCAGCCTGAAAAGGCTTATTTTAAGAGACTTCTATATGCACTTCAGCTAGCTGGAATGTACGTTGAGTTAGGTATCTGTCTGTGGAGCCAGATGTTGGGTGTTTGATTCCCCACTGTTCTTCCTAGAAGTGGAGGCTGCCTGGGAGGCCTTGGGCAAACTGCACAGTCCCAGGATAACCCCCAGAAGAAGGGAAGAGTCAATTGCTTCTTTGGAATTCTCTACCTGGAACCCCATGAAAAGGGTCACCACCGTACGTGAGAATTGACTTGATGGCACATGGTTATTTTAAACTGGGTGGATGGCTCAGTGGTTTAGGTATCTGTCTCCCAAGCCAGAGGCTGGGAGTTCAGTTCCCCATTGTGCATTTCAGAACAGCCAGCCTGGGTGGGCTTGGGCAAGCTGCACAGTCCTAGGGCACCCATAAGAACATAAGAACATAAGAACATAAGAAGAGCCGTGCTGGATCAGACCACAATCACAATATCTGGGGTATTATCATCATCATCATCATCATCATCATCATCATCATCATCATCATCAT
>JAHTLZ010000007.1:49014727-49046511 GCA_023846285.1 Phrynocephalus versicolor | reverse complement strand
TCTCTCTCTCTCTCTCTCTCTCTCTCTCTCTCTCTCTCTCTTTTAAGCCCAGGGGGA
The DNA here is from genome assembly GCA_023846285.1 of Phrynocephalus versicolor. Lineage (NCBI taxonomy): Eukaryota > Metazoa > Chordata > Lepidosauria > Squamata > Agamidae > Phrynocephalus > Phrynocephalus versicolor. The sequence goes on along the minus strand of JAHTLZ010000007.1, from coordinate 49,046,454 downwards.
GGGCACCCTACCCTGATCCCTGCTGTTGGAAGTGCACTAATCAGAGACACGTACACACACTCAGGGTGGACATTTTCTTACAGATTAGCTGGTGTTCATCCAGAATGGAAATCAAACCATGGGATAGGTAAACACAGCCTTTGAGCAAATTCATTGAAGCAGGCTTTGGGTGTTACGAAGACCCGTGAGAGAGGATCTTAGGTAATCCACCGATCGCTGAAGCATGGTGTGCCTTTTGTAATCGGAGCCCGGAGAAAACATACAGGTAGGCAAGGAACTGCTTCAGCTGGACCCTCACCTCATCCCTCAGGAAAACAGAACTGAAACACCAGCCTCGGTATTCTTGTCATTTGCTGCATTTTCTGAACGAAACGCTTGCCTTGTGCAGTTTTGTCACGTATCAAGGGGATACGGATTTGCAGTACAGTAGGACTCCCGTATCCACTGATTCATTAACCACTGATTCAGTTATCCAGGTCTGGCAGAGGAAAACATTAAATAAATCATTCAGCAGCCGTAAAGCAAGCTACTGTCATAAACAGAAGCCATAAAGCAAACTACCATCGCAAAACAGCAGCAGCAGCTACTGTCACAAAACAGCAGTTTTGGGGGGAGGGAGTGTGTTCTCTTTTATCCGCGGTTTTCATGATCCATGGGAAGGCCTGGAATCTATCCCTAGTGGATACTACAGCATATAAACATGTGTTTGCATCCATGTGCATCACTAATCAATTTGTATTCCTATCAAAGCTTTATTCATTTGGTTGTTAGCTTACTACACAACAGCTGGTTTCATTACGTGTTACTTCAGGTTCTCTTCTCTTCTGCAAGTCAATTTAAAAACATTTATATTTTTTCCTTTTTCCTTTTCAAGATCTGTTCAGGGATAATACAAACCTTTGAATGGATCAAGCCTGCCAAACCTCTGATAGACACGTGAAATGAGACCTTTCCTAAAAGGATTTTTTTTTATGAGACAGAGAAAGACCCAGGAAATAAGTCATAACTCCAAACTAATTCAGCTTTCCCCAACCTGGTGCTGACTGCAAAAGTTTGGGCTACAACACCTTGCTCCCGCTCTCTACGTCATACTTTAGAGGAAAGTCCAGAAAATGATCAGATGGTACCAAAAGTTAGCAACTGTGTTTTTCAATTGCAGCTGGCCATGCTAATCCTAATCCTATAATGCAATTAAAATGAAGGGATGGGGTATACCTACACTCCTTGCTTTTGTAGGATTACAAGTGGTGGGACACAAACAGGCTTAATATAGTTGCAAACTAGTTTTAAATTTCTGGAAAATTCCCTTTTGTTATGCAGCAGACGTACAGAGATCCATAGAGAAAAATAGCTTCAAGTTGCCCAGATAGTGCACCCTAACTGTGTGTTTGGTTTCTTTTTCCTAGTTGCAGAGCTTTGCATTTATCCCTGTTGAGTTTCATTCTGTTGGTTTTAGTCCAGAGCTGCATTTTAAATATAGATTTCACACCATTTGTGGCCCAAATCAGCACAAAACTTTTGGCTTAGGTGTGATTTGCATTTTAGACTGTGTGTGTCTTTTTCTAACACAGTCCTATGGCTTTTACTCTTCAGAATACTGTGCTGGATTGGGCGGTGTTTTACGACATGTTTATATTAACCAATGAGTCTTACACATTTTCTCCTTGTCAGTTGTGTATTTTTTTCCTTTGATCAATTTTGCAAAACAGTAGTTTATTTGTTATCGCTTAATGGCTTTCACAGCTGGCAGACTGTATCTATTTCAGTATGTGTTATGATTATCTGTCTGCATTTACCATTGTGATACTGAGTTTGGCATTTTAGGACACATCAAATCATTGCTTGATTGGCTGGTTAAATAAGTAGAAGTTAAAAGGCACCTAATTTGAACCAGGGGTGTGTGTGTCATCTAATAATGTTTTCTTCCCCATCTCCTTCCCCATCACAAAATTAATTTTTTCTCTCCTTTATCCCACTGCTTCTCTGCAAGGATCCCATTTTTCAATCTCACCATACCAAAGAAGTGATAACCCTGTTTTATTCAGAGTTTGCAAAAAGTCCCTGCTTTGGAGAATGAGCTCCCAGACTCCCAAGACATTATGGTCAAGGGAATACTGGGTGTTGTAGTCCATAAGGCGAACATGTTCAAACTCTGATTTTAAACTCTTCTTTATTCCGCCACCCCGTTGTTTCCAGCTTTCTCTTCTCTGCTGCAGTCCAGGCCTGGGTTTTTTCCCAAGAAAATAAAATGGTTTGACACGCTGTTCTGTACAGCCCCATGATCACCTGTGACCCAGGGGACTGGTCATCTCAACTTCTGTTTGTTTTTAATGCATTGCAACAGCTCTGGTGTGGATCGTCCCTCCTCCTCCCTGCAGGAGTGGTCCAACTCATGGACGTAACACGTGCAAGACAGGGGAACATTGTGGCATCAGCTAAGAAAGGAAGGAAGGAACGAATGAACGAACGAACGAACGAACGAACGAATGAACGAAGAAAAGAAAAGAAAAGAAAAGAAATCCTGCAAAAATTTCACAAAGTGTTTACCAGAATGCGAATAATGCACAAAAATTACCCTAATCTCACCCAGCACAGTGGCAACTTGAGATAGTTTTTTCCTCTCACCCATAGGAGTGGAGTAACTGAAAATTTATTTCCCTGTCTCCCTTCACAGCAAAAATCAGACATCTTTTCCCCCAAGGATGTTCACTCCAAATTTTTGTCTTTGGACCTAGATAATTAAAACAGAGATTCTAGGTGGAGCTCTGAGGCCCGGGCTCCACAGATCAGCTGTTAGCAGCTTAACAGTTTTTTTTCTCCTCCCGCCATCGACTGCCCACTTTTTAGTGTTTTGTTCTTCCAGCAGCGAGGTATTGAAACTAAAAGGGTGCTTTTATGCTGCTTGTTTTTATTATGTGTATTATCCTTTGTCGTATCTATATTGTGAATTCTGCTGACTTGTAAGCCGCCCAGAGTTCCCTTGGGAAGATGGGTGGGGTATAAATCTAATAGTAAATAAATAAATAAATAAATAAATAAATAAATAAATAAATAAATAAAACAACTCTTGACAGGTTTATAAGCTGCTTGCTCTACGTTTCCTCTCAAAAGCTGTGTAAAAACTTCCATAGTGTTTTGTCAATCAACTGCAAAGCACTAAACCCCCACACACCAGTAACCAGGGCAGGCCTTTCCATGAGATATGAGGCTACTGCCTCAGGCAGGAATTGCTGGAGATGAGAGAACAGCAAGAAGGCATCGGAAGACACCACTGTGTGTATCTGGCCGAATTTGGAACAGTGTGTATGTTTTTTTTTTAAGGACATGCCTGGTGTTACTTATTATTTTGGAAGTAGACAGATTATCATTATCACTGTTCCTTCAGTCACAACAGGAGTTGTCTGCGTTCTACCTTACATCCTGCTCTCCTGTAATTCAGAATTATCAAAGGAAATGTTCTCTGGTTCCCCCTAATGGCCTCTTCTGTTACTACACCACAAAATTAAGAGAAAATGAAAGACAAGGCAAAGGTGGATAAATCACAGAGCAGAGTAAAACTTTAAAAATGTCAGTCAAAGGGCCTCTAATTTTGGCCATTCCTAGAATACATTATGGCGTAACTACTCACTTGTGAAGTGTGATATAGTTAGGCCTCGCAAATCTGATTAATTCCATTAATATGAGCACACCTATTGTCCATCTCCGTCTATAGCTGTTGGCATTTCTTAAGGCATTTTGTGGTCTCACAACCTCCATCAGGGTTTGTCCAAAGGACATTGTTTGACTGTTTTTTGTTTGTTTGTTCTTTTGCATAAAGACTGGGGAAAGAATCTTGATTTGCATCAAGAGGGAAGGCAGAGAGCCGGGTGGGATTGGAACAGTGGACCCTTGTATAACAAACAGTTTGTATAACATTAAATCTGTACAACATAAAAAATTCCAGAGATAGGGGAAATTTGCTTAATAGAATCGTCTGTGGGGCAAATCCGTACAACATAAAAATGGTCGCGATTAGGTATTACTCTGTTTTCAATGCATCCCTATGGGAAATTTGTATAAAGGAAAATTTTCTTAACAGAATTTCATTTGGAATGAATTAATTCCTTTATATACTGCTGAATGGAGAATCAAAACAACTGGGTTTCTACCTTCAGACACGAGTGAAATAATACACTGTACCATTTAAAACACCCACAAACAACCCCTCCACACTCACCCCTTTCACTGTTTCTGAAATGGCTTCCCAACAAACTACCCAATTTAAAGAAGGTCAAGAGCATTGCATTTTGCACGTAGACGAATTTGGAGGTGCCCTGTTTACGAGCACTAAATGGAAAGGAGATGTGGTGGCATTTATTCCTGTTGGCCTAATAGAGAAAAGCCATGGCTTCTGAAAAGTGTCGGCTGCAAAGTCAGCAGCTCAGCGGTTCAAGTCCCGGATGCCACACAGCAGAGTGAGTTCCTGCTGCTAGCCCGAGTGCATGCCAACCTAGCAAGTTCAAAAGCATGTAAATGCAAGTAGATAAATAGGCACCGCCATAAAAAGCGGGAAGATAAAACAGTGTTTCCTTGCAGCCATGCTGGCCATGTGGCCACGGACTTGCACAACACTGGCTGTTCGGCTCGAATACAGAGATGAGCACTGCCCCTAGAGACAGACACGACTAGCATGCATGTGCGGGGGGAACCTTTACCTTTACCTTCAAATGTAGATGGAGAGAGAGAGAGAGAGAGAGAGAGAGAGAGAGAGAGAGAGAGTGTTCTGTGTTTCACATGCCCAGCGTTTGCTCATTCAGCAAAAAGAAAGATGGCGCAGAGAGAGTAGCCAAGGCAGAAATATGACTTTTTAATCTCCCTCATGGAAGAACACGTTTTTCTTTATTAAAAGCCTCCCCCCCGCCCTTGCCACTCTTCCAAAAATTCAGAAAGGTCTTCTATTTTTGTTTACATTGTTTTCGCTTCTGTGCTGTCCAGTCAGGAATTCAGGATCGAATCGCAGCAATGCCAATCGGACTTTTGAAGTCTGTGACTGGAAATGGGCACGAACCAAACAACGAACCAGGAAGAAATACCACCAGCCAGGCTGGTTCATGCCACCTGTTTTGCCGAGTGGAAACAAATATTCCCAAAAAAATTTCCACTTGGGGGAGAAAAGCTTCATTTTGCTTTGGCAAAAGAGATGCCCTTGAGTCCATGCTCTTCCCACTGGTCCTCTCAAGCTCTCTTTGATGGCACATAAACAGTGTGCTTTGTTTTTCCAGGGTGGGGAGGTGGTCTCCGTTCTTGGGCCCCAGATGTTCTTAGTCCGTAGAGTCACCACTAGAGATGGGCACGAAACGAACAATTTTTCATTTCCGTTTTCGTTTTTTCATTTCGTTATGCAAAGAAACGACAAACGAATTTTGCCTCTTAAAATGAAACAAAACGAACAGAAACACGAGAAATTTTGTCGTCTGTTTCGTTTTCGTTACGGCAATACATTGAACTGCTTTAAATGCTTAAAAATATCACAAAAAATTGAAATAAATGGTAACGAAACAGTAACGAAACGAACGAAAACGAAAATGATTTTTTTGCAAAAATTGGCGAAAAATGGAAACGAACCGAAACGGACCCCCTAAATGACAAACGACAAACGAAATGCCATTTTTTTTATTCGTGCCCATCACTAGTCACCACTAGCCTTGCTGGCCATTATTTCTGGGTGTTGTAGTCCAAGAACATCTGGGGACCCATGTCAACTCGTTGTAGTCTGTGCAATTCTGTGGACCCCTGAGCTAAAGGGACCACTGGTGACTGGGTGGAAAAACATCCAGGCTTGAGACTGTAGCCAGCTAGATGCAGTCGCAGTAGACCACATCATGTGCGTGGGACCGGTGGGATCAGCATGACTCAACAGAAGGAAGCCCCTTTATCCTCAGCTTCGTTGACACAAAACCTGAATGCGGAGTTCGAAGTTAAAGTAAACCTGGCCATTGCAAGTGGATCGGTGCTGCATCGTTACGTAAACAAGGGTGACTTCATTGAAAGATCCACCCAACTATGCTTTGGTTTGGAGACCTTGACTCAGAACCCTGGTCACCTGCTTTATCTAGACCGTTCTCCATGGCTGACAAAAGATAACCCAGGACGGTATCTACTGGGACAAAGGTAGAGACAGTACACTCTGGCTTCATGTACACAAACATTTCTGATCTCAGTTTTTAAGGGCTTGAACTGCTTGTGGGAGGCAGGCAGTTGGAGCATCAGAAAGTTACAGTGATACCTTGTATAAAGGAATTAATTTGTTCCAAATGAAATTATGTTAAGCAAATTTTCCTTTGTATAAATTTTCCGTAGGAATGCATTGAAAACAGTGCAATCCCTAATCACGACCATTTTTATGTTGTATGGATTTGTCCCATAGGCGGTTCTGTTAAACAAATTTCCCCTATCTCCAGAATTTTTTTATGTTGTACAGATTTTATGTTATACAAACCATTTGTTATACGAGGGTCCACTGTACTGTACTTGCAAAGGGGCATTGGCAGAATCCCAGAATCTCAAGTCAGCCATGGGCATGCTTCTATATTCTGCATGCCTTCAAACCCACTTCTTCAGACGTATAGAAGAAGTGGACATGTACTCCACGAAACGTTACATTAAAATACAAAAGTTAGTCTTTAAGGTGCCACATGGGTTTTGTCTTTTCTTTTCTTTTGTTTTTCTTTGATTTTTGCCTGAAAAAAATGAAGAAATGAAGTGCTAACTGAATCAGGGACGCTGCCTTAAAATTCATGTGAAATCAGTTTGTTTCCTATTTTCCACCAAGCCAAGTTGGAAACATATTTCTCGAGAGGTGGTCTAGGGCCTAATAAGACACAAAGATCAAAAGAGTTACCGTTTGGGGGCTATAAGATGCCGAATCCCCCACCCCCACTTCCATCACGGCCAGCCCATTATCTGGGAAGCCTGGGAAAGAGATTTCAAAAAGAGAGGCTACTTTCCCACAATTAGAGGCAAAACTTTTTTCTTTTCCTCCTTTTTATGACCTACTTGAATTCACCCCCTGTCAAACAACACTTCTCACTTAGTTTAAATTAGAATGAGAATAGCAGGTGGCTATGGAGCGACTTCCTGATTTAGCCAGATAAAGTTAACCCAAATGGAGACCTCCAGCTTCCTTTGTTATTACAGTATATACATTTGTACTTTCCATTAAATGGGGCTATTTTAAGGTTTGCTTGGCTACTCTTCTCCATCCTTAAAAGCACCAGAGAGGCTCCTGACAGCTGGGAGAACAACAGTAAGAAAACATAAGCTTTTAAAATGATATTATCATATACAGTGGTACCTCTGATAACGAATTTAATTCGTTCCCAGAGACAATTGGTTATCCAAAAAAAGTGTTATCCGAAACATAGTTTCCCTTTGAAATGAATGGGAAACCGATTAATCTGTTCCAGAGGTCCAAAAAAAGGTTTAAAAGCTGTTTTTTTCCTGAGACCTCTTTATAAAGTGCACTTTAAAGGCATGCAGTGCTGGAACACAAACCCCCAGAACTAGTTCCATACTTTTCCAAGTTTGAAAGGTCCAAATTCATCAGCAAAAATATGTCCAGAATGGCTCCAAAACACCATTAAGAAATGCTCTAACTCCTCCCACCCCCTCCACAAACTGTGTGGGGCGCAATGCATCCTGGGTACACTTTTTTGCAAGACATTTTGAAAGATTTGTTATCCAAGACAGCCCATAGGGAACATTTGTTATCTGAGGCAGCCCTATACCTGGAAATTTCCATTTGTTATCCGAAACATTTGTTATCCGAGGCATTTGTTATCTGAGGTATGGCTGTATTAAAACAGGGTGCCTGAAGTTCCCATAAGCGTGATGCATAAGACTGATGACATCATCAACCATGGAGATATTCTGGAAATCAAAATATTTTGATCACTCAGAGGTAGACACACAAAGACACATGCAAAAATATATATTTGCTGTAAGCGACCAGGGGTCACATGATCTCTTGACTCCAATTCTTGGTTTTACCTGGATGTTGGGTGAAGACAAACTCCTTATGGGGGTGCAGTCTTTTACACAATAGAAAAAAGGTCTGGGGGTAAATCGTGTTCTTGGCATGATAGACAACAGAAACCCTAGACATGAACAAATTTACTTTGGTGTAAGATTTCAACAGACAAAGAAAGTGACTGTCCGGAAATTTCTGCACTTGGAAATATTCCACAATACACAGAGATGTATAAATTAAGATTGTATTTATGTTACTTCTCGCTGTGCTGTTTGTCTGCGGAAGGAAAAGGGATTAAAATCTCCCATGGGAGATTTGCAATGTAGGGCTGCATCCCATAATGCAGGGTGCATAATAATGGGTTTAATTTACAGGCAGTCAGGTTTCAGATAAACACCAAGCCTTATGAGGAAAGACAAAGAATTGGGCATGTTTACCCTTGAGAAGAGAAGAAGAGTGGTGATGGCATCTAGCCTGGATACCTTCAAAGGGGGATTGGACAGATTCCTGGAGGAGAAGTCCATCACAGGTTACAAACCATGAGGGAGATGTGTCATCTCCAGGCTTAAAACCGGGGTACTTCAAGGGCCAGATGCAGAGGAGTGGTATCAGGAGACAGATATCTAGTCTCATGCGCTCCCAAACACATCTGGTGGGGCCACTGTGAGATACAGGAAGCTGGACTAGATGGGCCTTTGGCCTGATCCATCAGGGCTCTTCTTATGTTCTTATGTTAAGAGCACTTTTCAAATACTGGACTTTATATTATCCTTCATTACTGTAAGCTGTCTTGGGTCCTTTTCCAAGGAGAAAGGTGGGGTAAAAATACTCTAAAATAAAATAATATGGGATAAACTGTTGGTATATGTATTTCAGAAAGGTAAAGGGTATATACCCGGAGACAACACAGTGTATTTCTGGCGGGAAATGGGCTGGTCGATGCCATAAGAGTTGTAATTTTGTTAAAGTCCCGAGGGGGGTGGGTTGCATGAGGTTTATTTTTGTTATATTTGTTACATTTTTGTCATATTGGTGTGTGTTTCGATTAATATTTTCCTTTCCTTTATGATATTTTGTTGTTTGATGTGTTTTTTGTATTGTAGTTTTATAATTCTTAATAAAAAAATAAAATAAATAATATTCGTAGAGAGGATAGGCAGGATCTGTCCTCTATCATCTCAAGTTACAGGAATTCGATTTAGGTTGGATATCAGGAAAAACTTCTTTTCTGTTAGAGCAGTACAACAATGAAATGCATGACCTTGAGATGTGGTGAGCACCCCAACACTGGGAGGTATTCAAGAAGAAAATTGAACAACCCTGTGTCAAGATTTGCTTTGTCTTGGATTCCTGTCTTGAGTGAAGCTAAGAAACCAGAAGACTGAGATTCAGAAGGGCAGCCATGAAGGAACAAAAAAGGATAATCAAATACAGTAGGACCCCCATATCCACTGATTCGTTATCCACTGATTCAGTTATCCACAGCTGGCAGGGGGGAAATTAAATAAATAATTCAGCACCAAAATGTCCCCAAAAATGCTGTTTTGTGATAGTAATTTGCTTTACAGCTGCTGTTTTGCAACAGTAGCTTGCTTTATGGCTGTTGCTTGTGTTGTTACAGTAGCTTGCTTTATGGCTGCTGTTTTATGACAGTAGCTTGCTTTACAGCTGTTCTTTGTGACAGTAGCTTGCTTCGCGGCTGCTGAATTATTTATTTATTTTTTCCTCTGCCAACCCTGGATAACTGAATCAGTGGATAATGAATCAGTGGATATGGGGGTCCTAGTATATACCAAAAATAAATCTCATACAGTATTTTGTACTTGGTACAATTCTGCACACATACACCCCTACATACACACCAGCTTCACACTACATTTCTCAGCTGAGTTTGGAAAAAGTCAGGCCGATTGTCATTGCCCATATTTATTTTCTTAACTCCAGCTGTTCCACTCTCCCCGTTCCCTTCCTGCCGTCTAACATTCCTAATAGTCTGGCTAAATTTAATCCCTTTTTCCATGCCTTTATCAGCACTGACCCATGTAAGCAAATAGCTTTTTTTCCCCCTTCAACAGTTATTACAACAGCCTTATCTGCTTTTACAAATGTCACCTCCATACCTCTCCTGCATCTCTGATAACGGCACTGGTTTCCTTGTTTATCGGTCCTCCCCCCCCCCAGTTCAGTATCACACCAGGGTCAAAACGGCATGTAATTGTCAATGTTTTCGTAAATTTTCCCGCTATTTTCGTACAAGTTTTGGTTCCGCCTGGTTTGGTTTCATCCTGAAGCCAAAGCAGGCTGAGATCAAGGCACTGAGGCCATAAATACTGTAAATATTATAATTAACCTGTTATTAGATATCTTAGCATGGGAAAGATGTGATTTAAACAGACTTCTCTATTTGGGGAATCAAGACCAATCCCAGGTTTTAGTCCTGAAAACCAACCAAGAAATGAAGCAAGCTAATTTTCAAACCCAGATAGGTGAGGGAAACCACTTTTTAGTACAGCAATACCTCGTAAGACGAATGCCCCTTAAGACAAAAAAATTCGTAAAACGAACGAAATGTCTGGGAATAGGAAAACCTCATAAGACAAATTTTCCTATGGGATGCTTCGCAAGATGAATTCAGTGCATTCCTATGGGAATCCGCATTAAACCGTGCTTCGTATGATGAATTTTTTGTAGGATAAATTGACCCGTAGAACGAATTACATGCATCTTAAGAGGTACTAATGTATAATACTCTTAGAATGAGCCTTTAAGATTTTTTTCACACCCCCTCTCCATGTGGCACCTCGAGGTTAATGGCCCCTGCTTTGCTAGTGTTGTATTCAGTTGAATTGATAATGTAGGCCAGGGGTGCCCAAACTTTTTGTAAGGAGGGCCAGATTTGGTGGCTGAGAATGTGTCAGGGGCCAGTTGCTCCCCGACCCTGCCACCCCACTGCAAGCCCCACCCACTGACCCATAAGCCCCACCCACTGACCCCTTGCAAACTCACCTGCAGGAAGGAAGGCGGGGACCAAGGGAGGGAGGGAGGGAGGGACCAAGGGAGGGAGGAAAGAAGGAAGGTGGAGACCAAAGGAAGCATAGGGAGCCGTGGCCACAGGTCGCCCCTTGGAAGAGGCAATCTGTGCGACCTTGTGCCCCCCCTCAAGCTCCCCAGTGGTGGTGACGGCTCGCCCACCAGCCCACTCCAAAGCTCCTTGGCGGTGGCAGAGGCCCGCTGGCCGGCCCACCCCCCACACATTCCCCTGCGGTGCTGGTGGCGGCAGAGCACCTGTCCGCCCAAGCTTCCCAGCGGTGCCGGTGGTCCCGAGCTTCACAAGGTTCCCAGCGGTGCTGGTGGTGGCAGCCCACCCACGCGCCACCTCCGTGCGTGCTCCCAGCCTCACATGGTTGCCAGAAGTGCCGGTGGCAGCAACCTGTGCAATGGCTGGCTGGCCTGCCCGCCCAGCCCCACAAGCTTCCTGGCGGTGTCAGTGTTGGCAGAATTTAAAAAAAAAAAAACATGGGGCAAAGGAGGGGGAGGGAGGGGCAGGCCAGCCAGCAGCAGGCCACTCAGAATGGCCTGACGGGCCGGATTTGGCCCCCGGGCCGGACTTTGGGCAGGCCTGTTGTAGGGGTTTGAAGCTGTGTATTCGATACCCAACCCACATGAGGAAGATATCTTGAATTTTTATCTGCATTTTGAATTCAAAGGAACACTTGAACTTTTCATTTTCTACAAGCAAACTTGGGCATTTTTCTCTCTCCAAAGGGTGTAGTCCTTCTTGTTACAGAATCAGCATCTCATCTAGTGAGGTCCTTCTGGATGCTCCACTTTATTTGTTTATTTTATTTTATTTTATTTTATTTTATTTATTTTAGAGTATTTTTACCCTGCCTTTCTCCTTGGAAAAGGACCCAAGGTGGCTTACAGTAATGAGGGATAATATACAATCCAGTACAATTAAGACATGTTCAAGTATTTGAGAACAAGGAATTGAGGGACATCTTACAGCATTAATAGCCAACATGACATTAAAGTAACATGGCTATAAGTAGAGATAGGTGCAAACCAAAAAAAAGGCAATTCATTTTGTTTTGTTTTGTTTTGTTTCATTTCATTTTTAATGATTTTTTTTAAAATATTCATTTCGTTTGTTCATTTTGATTCGTTATTCATTTTGTTTGTGTAGTGTGTATGTGGTGCTTATGCAACATACTAGTTTGCCTGGGGGAAAGGGTGGGCTTAATCTTCCTCCCCCCAGCTAGCGCAGGGTGGGGTGGGAGAAAGAGCTCCCCCCTGCCAGCACCTCTCAGCTGCTCTGCCCTGGCTCCCCTGCTCCCTGTTTCCCCAGAAAATGAGGTGCAGGGAAAGCTAGCAAGGAGCAGCTGAGAGGTGGGTTGGGGAAGATAAGTTTCCCATTAGGAGGGGGAAGATAAGTTTAAAGAGCACCCTCTTCCCCCCACCCATGGTGTGTGTGTGTGGGGGGAAAGAGCGGGCTTTTGGCGCCCATCAGGTGTTTGGCGCTGGCTTCAGGACAGCATGGATCAGCTGCTAGGCGCTTGAAATCTTTCCCATAGGAATGCATTGCAATGCGTTCCTATAGGAAAATGGAAAACGAAGCGGAAATTTCCACTCCATTTCGTTTCATTTTTCTGTGACGGGTCAGTTCGTTATTTGTTTTGTTCCCTAACAAAACAATTAACGAATAACATAACGAATAATAAATTCATTTTGTGCCCCTCTCTAGTTATAAGTAGTCATAAACACAGTGTCCCATGTGAACCCATAGATTCATATAAAATACACATGGTAGTCCGTCATTCAGGGAAAGCTTGCCTGAAGAGAAAGGTCTTAATAGCTTAGGTAGATGAGGAACAAGAGGTTGAGAGTTCAGGTCTCTTCTGTGCTTCCTTAAGAGGGTCTGGACTCAGTGATCCATAGGGTCCCTTCCAGCATGGCAGTTAAAAAGTTATCACTATTATTAAGAAGGATGCTGACAAACTGGAGCAGGTTCAGAGGAGGGCAGCAAGGATGATCAGGCAACTGGGAACCAAGTCCTAGGAGGACAGCCTATAAGAACTGGGCATGCTTGAGAGTAAAAGACTGAGGGGAGATAGGATAGCTCTTTTCAAAAATTTGAAAAGCTCTCATACAGAGGAGGGGCAGGATCTGGCCTCAATCATCTCAAAGTTTGGGGGCAACAAGCAGGCTTAAGATATTACTGTAAACCACCCAGAGTAGCCCTTGGACTAGATGGCCAGTATGACGATCTAATAAATATTCTGCTCTGGTCAGACCTCACCTGGAGTACTGTGTCCAGTTCTGCGCACCTCAATTTTAAAAGGATGTTGACAATCTTGAGCAGGTCCAGAGGAGGGTAACCAGGATGATTGAAGGTCTGGAAGAAATGTTTTATGAGGAACAGCTTAGGGAGCTGGGAATGTTAGTCTTACAAAAAGAAGACTGAGAGGGGATATGATAGTCATGTTTAAATATTTGACAGGATGTCACATTGAAGAAGGGACTGGTTTGTTTTCCATGGCTTCAGAGACTAGGACACAGGGCAATGGTCTCAAACTACAGGAAAAGAGATTCGATTTAAACATTAGGAAGAACTTCATGATGGTTAGAGCTGTTCAACAATGGAATATGCTGCTACAAAGGAGGGTGGTGGAGTCTCCTTCTCTGGAGGTTTTTAAGCAGAGGCTGGACGGCTGGCCATCTGTCAGAAATAATTTGATGGGAGTTCCTGCATGGCAGGGGGTTGGACTGGATGGCCCTTGAGGTCTCTTCCAACTCTCTGATTCTCTGATTCTATGATCCTCAGATTCTATGAAATAAACAATAAGTAAGGTACAGGAAGCCAGATTTAGGCTGAATTTCGGGGGGGGGGGACAACTTCCCAGTTTGTTAGAGCAGTACAACAATGGAGCCAGTTACCTCAGGAGGTGGAGAGTGAGCCAACGCTGGAGCCATTCAAGAGAAAATTGAGCAACCATCTGAGTTTGACCCCTGCCTTGAGCAGGGACTGGAACTGATGGCCTTAAGAGCCCCGTCCCAACTCAGTTTATTCTACGATTCTGTAGTTTTGCTGGGGCACAAAGTACCTGGCAGGAAGCAAAGCATCACAGAATTTTATAGAATATGTAACTTGGCCATGGGTTGCATCAGTGTGTTATATCAGCCTCCCTTTGTATCCAGTAAGAAGTTTCAGGCACTTGGCAAGGAAGGACAACTGGATGCCTCGGAAATTGCGCAATACGGTATTTGACTTGAATGATGACTAAATGGGTTATGAGAGCAGGTGTCAGCCCACCTGAAGCACTAAAACTGGATTATACTGCTTTCCTGTCAGATCTTTGGAGAGATCACAGAGGTGGCTTGGTTTCTTTCCAACTCTCACCCTGGGAAACAATCACCCGTTTCCTTTGTTTTCCTCCTGTCCTGATACCTCAATTACATCATTATTAGTCAAGGGTGAGGTGAGAGGGTTGTGGCCCCATTTACAGAGCCTGGAAATATTATGGGAAACTGTAACCGTTTCCAACCCCTTCCCTTGGGGGTATTTCCTAGTTACTCAGAGAGAAGGCTGTCTAACAACTGCTAGTTTGATTTACAGCGACCCTTTTCTAGGGCTTTCCAGCTACAAAGTCCTCAGTATTAGGACTTATAGCCTGCCCATAACCACACACAGGCGGTCTCCCTCCCTGGGTTTTTTTTTTTTTTACAACCTTGTATGCTGCCTTTAGCTAATTTGGCTGGGACGGACCTTTCTGAGCTGGGGTGACTGTCAATCTATCCAGAACTAACCAATTGCTGTTCCTTCCCTGCCTCTAAATTCAAAGAGAGTCTTGCCTCTCTGCTCTGTGTCTCTTTTCCCTCTCTTGACCCCGGTGAGGGACTTGGGTTTGTTTATTTAATGTTGGATCTTTTTGACTGTGAGTTTTATTCTTTCTCCTACTAATGTCTCAGAGTGAGTGACTGTGACTGTAAGTGCCAGTTGATGAGAAAGGGGTGGACTAAGCTGGGGAGCCTGACACTAGTCAGGTCTGTGCAGCCCTGGGGCGCAGCTAGAAGAATTTAACCAAAAGTCCAACACTCTCCCAGATCATACCATGCAATGAGAGATCGAATGCCCAACCTCTGGTTTCACAGCTGGCTACTCATCTCACTGAGTTGTCCTGTTCTGTCCTGTTCAAAGGAATCATAGAATCATAGAGTAGGAAGAGACCTGAAGGGTCATCTAGTCCCACCTCCTGCCATTGCAGGAACCCCCATCAAAATGCTCCCGACAGATGGCCATCCAGCCTCTGCTTAAAAGCCTCCAAAGAAGGAGACTCCACCACCCTCCTTTGTATTCCACTGCCGAACAGCTCTAATCATCATGAAGTTCTTCCTAATGTTCAAATGGAATCCCTTTTCATAGAATCATAGAATCATAGAGTTGGAAGAGACCTCAAGGGCTCATCTAGTCCCACCCCCTGCCATTGCAGGAACCCCCATCAAAATGCTCCCGGCAGATGGCCATCCAGCCTCTGCTTAAAAGCCTCCTAAGAAGGAGACTCCACCACTCTCCGTGGCAGCATATTCCACCCATAAAGACTACAGTATATGAAAGGGAGATCATTACGTTTTAACTACTGGATCATTTATTGTTTTTATCTCTGACACTGAAATGTGTCCTGCAGTCAAAGCTGGGGGTGGGGGAATATGCCTTTTTTTAGTAGGGGATTCTGGGAATTGTAGTCCAAAAAAGAAACTTTTCCATCTTCAGCTTGGGAGCCCTGAGGAATTCTGTCAGAGTATGTGCTATCTGATCAGCCAGCAGAAGCAATACTTATTGAATAAGTAGTTAGCCATAGACAGAGTTTTCTTAAAACCGAGCAGCTATATTACAAACTGTACAAAAATATATCACAGCATCACAGAATTTATATAAAGTTCAACAAAGCATAGAGGAAAAAGTCACATTAGTACATTTATACAAAATTCAACAGCATAACAGCGTAACAACATACATTACCTTGACAAAATATATGACAAGGAAACAAAGTGGGTGCCTTACTCAGGGAAGGCCCAATGAACAATGATTTACAGAACATTTTTTATACATGTGTCTGTCCAATCATAAATGGCATTACCTCATAGCTATTGCAACCCCTTGCATCAGCCAAAATTCATTATGTTAATTCTTAACATCTGTACTCCATTAGAAAAAACTATACATTGAGTCACTGTGACTTTGCACTTTTACAGATTCCATCTTTAAATCAATTAAATACATATCAAATATATGTAGAACATCCTGTCTAATACATATATTTCACTAACTAATATCTGACAAATTCCATGCCACACCTCTCCCGTGTTGTGGAACGAGCTGTCTCCCTCTGCCCTCTCTCCTCCAGCATCCAATCCAGGGAGGGTTGTTTGTTTCTCTTTTGTCTCGCTCCCCCTTAAAATCCCTGTCCTCTTTTTCATGAGGGGAAACTCCTTTGACCGTGGAAAAGGTCACAGCTGGAGAAAACTTTCCAGCCGGGTAGAAATTTCAGGAGGTTGGTGAGCCGGGACCTTTGGGGCACAATCTCCTTTTTATCCAGCAGCTGCTTGGTGTGGGAGACAGCAAGGCAAGGGAGCAGAGTTTCAGGCACAGGCTCTGTGGGAGGAATGGTAACAGTGGCGGCTGCACCGTGGCACGTGGCGCTGAGGCCTGTTCTCTTTCCCTTCCCTTCCCCCAGCCTGAGCCAATGTCCCGAGAGGAGGAGGAGGAGATCTGTTGTTCTTCTCCTAGGCCAGTGGTGGCAAGCGAGCCTTCGGCACTCCTGATGTTTTGGGCCGCAACTCCCAGAATTCCAAGCCTATACTGCCAATGACAAAGGACAGTGGGAGTTGTAGTCCAAAACATCTGGAGGGCTGAAGGTTCGCCACTGTTAGGAAGTGGTTTGATTTAAAATGTTTCAGGGATTGCCAGAGTTATACAGTGGTATGGAAAGATAATTGCTAAACACAGATTTGAAGCTGGGAGACAGAAATAAACTTTAGCACAAAAGCTTGTATTACAAAAACATTATACACAACGAATCATAGAGTTGGAATTGACCTCAAGGGCCATCTAGTCCAACCCTCTTCCATGCAGGAACCCCCATCACAATATTTCCAACAGATGGCCATCCAGCCTCTGCTTAAAAACCCCCAAAGAAGGAGACTCCACCACCCTCCTTTGTGGCAGCATCTTCCACTGCCGAACAGCTCTAACCGTCATGAAGTTCTTCCTAATGTTCAAATGGAATCTCTTTTCCTGTACAGTAGTTTGAAACCATTGCCCCGAGTCCTAGTGTCTGAAGCCATGGAAAACAAACCTGTTCCCTGTTCAATATGACATACTTTCAAATATTTAAACATAGCTATCATATCCCCTCTCCGTCTTTTTTTTTTTTTGGAAAGGCTAAACATCCCCAGCTCCCTAAGCCGTTCCTCATGAGACATTTCCTCCAGACCCTCAACCATCCTGGTCGCCCTCCTCTGCACCCGCTCGAGGTTGTCAACATCCTTTTTAAATTGAGGCGCACAGAAGTGGACACAGGACTCCAGGTGAGATCTGACCAGAGCAGAATAGAGTGGCAGTATCACTTCCCTTGATCTAGATCAGGCCTGCCCAAACTTCGGCCCTCCTGATGTTTTGGACTACAGCTCCCAGAATTCTAAGCTTAGATTGCCAATGACAAAGGATTGTGGGAGTTGCAGTCCAAAACATCTGGAGGGCCGAAGTTTGGGCAGGCCTGATCTAGACACTATGGTTCTGTTGATGCAACCAAGAATCACATTGGCTTTCCTGGCTGCCGCATCACACTGCTGACTCATGTTCAATTTGTAGTCAATCAAGACTCCCAGATCCCTCTCACGTGTACTATTTTCCAACCAGGTATCCCTCATCCTATATCTGTGCAATTCATTCTTTTTACCTAGATGCAGCACCCTACATTTCCCTCTGTTGAAATCCATTCAGTTAGCTTTGGCCCAACACTCTAATTTGTCAAGGTCTTGGTAAAACAAACACCATAAATATCACAAGAGTTGTGGGGAAACTGCTCATCTGACCAAAAAGCAGTCCCAAAGCAAAATGGGTTACAATCCTGCCTTTTTATACATATGGCAGACATCATATAAACCAATCACATGAGTACACATAGGCAGACAATGTTAAGCAGTTATATCCATGGCACCCGGATATAATTATTCTGACCTTTTCATGTGATTACACTATTCACCTGTGTCTTAACAAATTACTATGCATTTATACACAGGAACCATTCTGAAGCTGTTAAATATTATAGTACATACGTTTTGTTAAAAGTTACATTACTTGACAGCCACGACTGTCCTAGATGGTCAAATCACTTCCAGACAGTGGTGGACAAGGAGTGGTTTCCCCTGGCCACCCAGATTCCTGGAGGAAAAGTCCATCACAGGTTACAAACCATGATGGAGATGTGTAATCTCCAGGCTTAAAACCAGGGTACTTCAAGGGCCAGATGCAGGGGAGTGGCATCAGGAGACAGATATCTAGTCTCATGCGCTCCCAAATGCATCTGGTAGGGCCACTGTGAGATACAGAAAGCTGGACTAGATGGGCCTTGGCCTGATCCAGCATGGCTCTTCTTATGTTCTTATGTTCTCATGTTCCTTAGTGGATTTCTATAGCTGGCTGGGAATTTGGATCAATTTGGATCTCCTGAGCACTATCTGATCTTACATCCACTACAGCACCACGGCTAAGCAGCTCAGCACCCCCGCAAGCAACTGGCCATTTGGCGTAGGGGTTGATCTAGGCTGGCCACTTAAGGTGTCACCAAAAGGGAGGGGACTCAAGAATAGCGGAGAATAGGTGCAGTGCTAAATTTGGAAGCAGAGGCAGTTGTCCTGGAAGTCCGGATAGCTAGCCCCGACACTATTTTTATTTTATTCATTTATTTTGAATATTGTTTACTCCACCTTTCTCGTTGGAAAAGGACCCAAGGCGGCTTACAATAATGAGGGACAAAATACAGCTGAGAACATTTAAGGCATATTCAAGTTAAGAACAGGGAATTAGAAGAGTTGCACTCAAAAATGCAGGCAACTCGATGGTCCACGTTAACCAATAAGGAGTGGGGCTTTTGTAATATTAATGGCTCTTAACTTTCCATTTCAGCCACGAGCATAGCAAAATGCTTTGCATGATAAAACTAGCTTGGAGTGGTATCTTCGAGCCTTTTCACACGACCCCTAAGATCCGCTGGCCCTTTAAATTTGGACCAGAGATCTTGGGGGTTCGTTGCTCTTCCTGCCTCCCCACCCCTCCGCACTTCCTTGTTCCTGTCTGCGTGAGGGGAGGGAGAAAAAAAGGGACAAAAGAATAAAAGCTCACCTCCCGGTTGCTCCGAGCCCCCGTTGCTTCCTGATTCCTCCTCTTAAGGGGCGGGAGGCAAAAAAACAACAACAAAAAGAAGCGAGGAGAGCCCCGCACATCTGGATCAGGGTTTTTTCACCATCAAAAGCAGGTACTTAAAAGGTGTGCTGGGTCGCGCTTATGGGGGCGGGGTCGCACTTAATTTTCTGTAAGCTCCGGAGCTGGTGGGGAAACTTTTTAAAGCTCCGGAGCTGGGAGCCATTTGCCCCGGAGTTTAGGGGTCATGTATAAACGCCCTTCTTCCTGGACAAATGCATTCCTTTCCCGGGTAAACTCGGAGCAAAGCTTGAGCGGAATAGCAGACGATGGTCCTAAGTTCTAAGTCCACGTCCCCATCTTTGGCGCCAAGTCCTAAATCCAAGTTCAAGACCAAGTCTTGGGTACCAAGTCCTCAATACAAGTACAAGTCTTTAGTACTGAGTCCCAAGTCTGAGTCCTTATGAAAAACAATGTTACTTCCCCCCACCCAAGAAAAAAAAGGACGGGTAGATGGATTCCAAGTTGTAAGTCAAGTCTTTCTTTAAAAAATAAAGAAAAAAGAAAAGAAAAACTGAGTTGAGGCTGAGTTGAGGGACTGGCCTGACTTAAGTCCGACTTGATGATGAGCCCTGCAACTCAAGTCCTCATCATTGGGGAGCAGCCTCTCCCAACCCTGTGCACACTTGGCTGCATTGGACTCCTATAGGAATGTTCCCCTAAGAGATATTAAATATTAATAAGCACACCCAGCAAGCCTCCTGCACAAGGGTCCCGTGGGAAATATTGACCACCCCCCCCCCCCCCGTGCAGGGATGCCCTAGGAGAGGACAATGGAGCCCATGGGATCTAACATTCAGGGATCAGGCTACTGTTATCTCTTCCTCCCACCAGGCCATGACATGGCCATAGGAACAAACAAAATCCTGCACTGCTCACGTCATGGAATGAGATGCAAGGAAATAACAAGCTGCTGGGGTTATCCATCATCCAGTCCCTCGCTAGGTGACATGTCCACATCACGTAAAGCCCTTCCCAGGAGTTCAGCAGCCTATGGCAGGCTGACACGTAGGATATCACGGCATATCTGAAACCCTGCCTTTTATAGTTAATAGACGTGTCAGGCCTCCTGGTTGAAATGTGATTGCAGGAGCCTGGAGGCCTGGCTTCGTGAAACCCAATAACATGTATGTAGACTCATTTTCCTACAGACTCCCTTTCCCATTAACACAAAACTGACAGCTTGGTTGAGGATCATGGAAGTTGTGGTCCAGAATAATCCTATGCAGTAGTGGAATGAGGAAGGCTGGGGTGGACCCCTCCAGGTGGCCTCTTCTGGTTTAAATGTCACTGTCTATCTTGACGCATAAGAGGTGACACAACTGTTGACTGAACCAGGATAAGGCTGTGTGGCCCCCAAAATTATATTATAAGGGTGGGTGATACCTTTCCCTGGACCACTATAAAATCATAACATTCGCAAGCTTTGGGGGAGAAGACCCCCTGTCCTCAGAATCAGCACAACCTCATCACTCAAACTGAGGGCTAGGAGAGTGAGAACAGACAAAAGAAAATTGTTTTTTACCCAGTGTGTTGTTAGTCTGTGGAACTCCCTGCCACAGGAGATGGTGATGGTCTGGATGCTTTCAAAAGGGGATTGGACAGATTCCTGGAGGAAAAGTCCATCACAGGTTACAAACCATGATGGAGATGGGTAATCTCCAGGCTTAAAACCAGGGTACTTCAAGGACCAGATGCAGGGGAGTGGTATGAAGAGACAGATATCTAGTCTCATGCACTCCCAAACGCATCTGGTGGGGCCACTGTGAGATACAGGAAGTTGGACTAGATGGGCCTTTGGCCTGATCCAGCATGGCTCTTCTTAGTTCTTATGTTCTTATCATGGCTCGTGGTAAAAAATAAATTAGGCGGGCATCAAAAAGCTGATGTTACATGTCTGGGAGGTGATCCCAGTCCAAACTCAGGGATGAACTCCAGTGCCCTGTAGCGTGTGAAGGCCAGGAAGGGAGGCCATCGCCCTCTTGAATGTTATCCACAAAGTTAATTCAGAGCAGATTATCCAGTTTTTTTTAAATTGTGGAGTGGAACACCCCAAGGAATCCTGTGAGCCTCATTATGCATGCCTGCAATTAAGTTTATGAATGAGTCTGCAACATTTGTACTGCTATGAAAGGACACACAGGAGCAAATTCTAAAACATTTTTAGTTGTCTAGTTGTTCTAAAGTATTTTAAATTAGTATTGTTTTCAAACAGTTTTATTGGTTAAACTTTGCCCTGAGAGCCACTGATCTTGGGTTTAGAAATAGGTAAATAAACAAAAGCCAATATCTTCTTCAGCATTTATAGACATCATCATTATCATCCTTGCCTAATAAATGCAGAGCTGGAAGGGAACCTAGGAATCATCATGTCCAGCCACTGTCAAGGAGGCTCAGTCAGGAATCAAACTCCCCACCTATAGCTCTTAACTCACTAACCTATCTGAACTATCTGTGACAGAGCTATCCGTGATGGATTAGGAAAGAGATCTTGGTGTTCTGGTGGTCATCTCAATGAAGGTGTCTATCCAGTGTGTGGCAGCAGTGAAAAAGGCCAATTCCATGCTAGGGATTATCAAAAAGGGGATTGAAAATAAAACAGCCAACATTATAATGCCATTATACAAAACAATAGTAAGGCCGCACCTGGAGTATTGTGTACAATTCTGGTCACCGCATCTCAAGAAAGACATAGTGGAACTGGAAAAGGTGCAGAAGAGAGCAACGAAAATGATTCCTGGGCTGGGGCACCTCCCTTATGAGGAAAGGCTAAAACATTTGGGGCTCTTTAGTCTGGAAAAAAGGCGCCTGAGGGGGGATAATGCAGGGCATGCGTAAAGTGGATAGAGGGAAGCTCTTCTCCCTCTCCCAAAATACCAGAACTAGGGGACATACACTCAAATTGAGGGCTGGGAGAGTAAGAACAGACAAAAGAAAATATTTTTTCACCCAGCGCGTTGTTAGTCTGTGGAACTCCCTGCCACAGGAGGTGGTGATGGCATCTGGCCTGGATGCCTTCAAAAGGGGATTGGACAGATTCCTGGAGGAAAAGTCCATCACAGGTTACAAACCATGATGGAGATGTGTAATCTTAAAACCGGGAACTGGGAAAGATGCAAAAGAGAGCGACTAAAATGATTACTGTGCTGCCGGACCTCCCTTATGAGGAAAGGCTAAAACATTTGGGGCTCTTTAGTCTGGAAAAAAGGCGCTTGGGGGGGGGATATGATTGAGACGTACAAAATTATGCAGGGCATGAGTAATGTGGATAGAGGGACGATTTTCTCCCTCTCACAAAATACCAGAACTAGGAGACATCCACTCAAACTGAGGGTTGGGAGAGTGAGAACAGATAAAAGATTTTTTTTTGTTACCCAGCATGTTGTTAGTCTGTAGAACTCCCTGCCATAGGATGTTTACGTCCACATCACCCCAGTCCTGGCCCGCCTGCACTGGCTGCCCGTTGCAGCCCGGATTAGATTCAAGGTCTTGGTTTTAGTTTATAAAACCCTCCATGGCTTGGGACCGGACTACCTGACAGAGCGTATCGTCCAGCGATCCACCTCGGCCCGACCTGTTCGGCAGTTGCGAGCGCACTCGCTGTGGGTTGCCACTCCACGAGAAGCCCGGAAGACGGTCACCCGGAACCGGGCTTTCTCAGTGGCTGCCCCTTCCTTGTGGAACTCCATCCCCAGCGAAGTGCGCTCTGCAGAGTCCCTGCAGGCCTTTCGGAAAGCTTTAAAAACATTCTTATTTCGAGAGGCCCTTGGCAAGCTTTAATTTCCTTCCCCCCCCCGCCGTCTCTAGTGATCAATGGTGTTTACTAATGTTCATCTTATAGTTAAAGTCCAGCGATCTTGCCTTTGCTGGCGCGTTGGGATGCATTAGGATTTTAATATTTCAATCTGTTTCTTTATATTGTTTTTCTTTATTATTTGTTGTTAATTAACAATTGTCTTTGTATTGTAAGATTATTTGTTTTGTCCGGCGCTTGTTCGCCTGATTGTACGCCGCTTAGAGTTCTGTCCAGAAGATAAGCGGGATATAAATATAACAATAAATAAATAAAAATAAATAAATCACGGTGGACAGGTCCCTGGGGCAAACCACTTTTCACCACCACTGTGTTAGGGAGCCATGGGTAGTGGCAAGTCAAGGGAGCGGCAAGTTGAAAAGGGTTGAGAACCCCTGCCCTAGGGGTGGACGACAACTTAGGTGGTTCATGGCTGCCTGGAATTCATCTCCCAAGGTCAGCAAGTAAGGTGATTGGACAAACCAGTCCACCTGAATGTTCTGTAATATATTAACATGCAATGGAATCAACATTTGCTGTTTTGCAATCCTGTGTGTGCTGGGTATCTTTGCCAAAAGCTAGATCCCTTTACTGTGCATTAAAGGTGTTTTAAAGTTTTTTAAAACCTGGAAACTAAACTTTTGTAGGTCTTTTCAGTCTGCTGATTGGTCTAACTTTACTACTTCTGCTATAATCCTGGCATCTAGTATGGTCGTTCTGCAAGGTAGCAAAAACCTTTCACTTCATGCAAGCTTTGCAATGATTTTTACTTTTATTAGTGCCCTAAAAAGGTATTACTGATATCCTAGTCCTGCATTTGCATTTTGTTGTAATGGCCTCAGGGTTCCCCCTTTTTATTTCAACAAGTGTGATTCATAAATATATTGCTAATATGCATTACTGCTCTGGCGGAGTCTTTAGTAGTACTTGTGTTTACTATCAATCCAAGTGGTTTTTGTCCCTTCCTTTTAAACATTTGCATAGTGATTGGTTTACGGCTTCAATATTGGTTCAAGCTTCAATATTGTCTTTTAATGATGCAGGCTGCCACTTTATATTCGTTGTTCTTCTTAGCATTAAATATTGTCTTTTAAAGGGGTCAGCTGCCTTCGGCCCTTTTAAGGGGAAAGGTGGGGTTAAAAAAGATTTTAAATAAATAAATATTTAATAAATATTTACAGATATAAATAAATAAATAAATAAATAAATAAATAAATAAATAAATAAATAAATAAATAAATAAATAAAATTTCATTTTATACCACCATCCAGAATGGCCCCCAGGTCAGTTGGTTTTGCAGGATATAAATCAAATTAATAAATAAATTGGCCTGAACTGGATGTGCTACTGCAAAAAGGGAGGGCAAGGGGGAATGAACTGAGAAATCTTCCTGCGCCAAGTTAAAAAGGTTATTTATCTGACCTTTGTACAGAGCCCTCAGATCTTTTATGTAAGAAAGCACTTATCGGAGTAGAATCAAAGGAGAATTTCCACAGGGTTAGGAAATGCTCCGTGGTCAACAGCCTGCCCTTCCATGACCACCTAGTAACTGATTAACTAGGAAGTTTAATGGCCTTATTTTCTAGGAAAAGGGTGCTTGAGGTAGAAGTCCATTGCCTGGAACAGACATTCATTTATTGTGCATGTTTGCGGTATTCTTTTCGCTAGACCCACTCTGATTGGTTGCTCCTGTACATAATGGAGTTTTGGGGTTGTGATTTTTTTTATGATTTTGGCCTGTTTACAGCTGTAAACATAAGCCTTCTTTTATGGTATTTTGGTGAAATCTTGAGACAGTGGTAGGATGGAAAAGCTTTCCCACAGAAGATGGGATATTGGGCAAGAATGAAATGTCTTATGAGGAACGGCTTAGGGAACTGGGAATGTTTAGCCTTTCAAAAAGAAGGCTGAGAGGGGATATGATAACTATGTTTAAATATTTGTTTAAATATCTGAAAGAATGTCATAATGAAGAGGGGACAGGTTTGTTCTCCATGGCTTCAGAGACTAGGACTCGGGGCAATGGTTTCAAACTGCAGGAAAAGAGGTTCCATTTGAACATTAGGAAGAGCTTCATGATGGTTAGAGCTGTTCAGCAGTGGAATACGCAGCCACAAAGGAGGGTGGTGGAGTCTCCTTCTTTGGAGGTTTTTAAGCAGAGGCTGGATGGCCATCTGTCGGGAGCCCTGTGATGGGGTTCCTGCATGGCAGGGGGTTGGACTAGATGGCCCTTGAGGTCTCTTCCAACTCTATGATTCTATGATTCTATGAAGAGAGGCTTTTTCTTCCTCGTAATTTTCCTCAGCTATCCGTATTCGTTAAAATGCCAAACAAATATATACAGTATGGGCTTCTTTTAGCTCAGGTTGGGAACTCGGTTCCTCACTGTGTGCCTCATTAGGGTCTCTTCCACCTCTGCAATTCTATCATAGCATAGCATAGCACAGCATATCCATATCATATCATGAGGGGAGATATGATAGCACTTTTCATATATTCGGAGGGCAGTCATACCGAGGAGGGGGCACGTCTGTGCAGAACACATAATAATGGGCTCCAGCTACAGGAAGCCAGATTTTGGCTGAATATCAGGGAAATCTTAACTGTTAGAGCAGTATGACAATGCAATCAATCTCCTCAGGAGTTGGTGAGGGCTCTAGCACTGAAGACGTCCAAGAGAAAACTGAACACAAAAGTGGAACTGGTGATATCTTTAGACTACTAGAAAATTCACAAAAACGTTGCTAATATTTCGAGGGTGAAACCCCCTTCCTCAAAGCAATACCAGTAGGTTATAACATGGCAAAAGCTGGATTTGCCAGGCTCATTCCTGGTATCTCAGTGGCCCCTATCCCACGTCCCTTTAAATGCAGATTAAATTTGCAGATAAACTGTGTCGAAAAATACTGTCCCCACGGCCACTGGGCTTTTTTTGGGGGGGGGGAAACCAATAATGCCCCTTTAAGTGAGGCTTCCAAGACTTACCGGAGAGGTAGGGAATTTTTTGCCTTGCTTAGAAAAATCCACCTTCTCATAGTGCCAGTCAGTGCTGTTTTTATTTTTTTTATTTTCACTTCCCCCCACCCCTAGCGCCAGGCAGCTGGCCGATTGGGCACTGGTTTTTTTTAACTTCCCCCACCCCTAGCGCCAGTCAGCTGGTCCTCTTTTTTAATCCTAGTGCCCCTGCTGGCCATGGGGCTGAACTGCGCTTAAAAAAAACCCTTTGTACATGGGAACTGCTATCCTACATCTTCAGTCACATGACAGGAGGAAAAGACGGACCTTGCCAAGATCAGGATCTTCCCAAGGCAAGATAGCAGCCAGTATTTCCAACTGAAGCAAAACAAGTTGAGGAGCCATTTCTGTGACGGCTACACAACTCCTCAACTTGTTATGCTTCAAAGAGAAAAGTGGAGCATCGTCTGTCAGATCTCCTTTGATTTGTATTCTTGTCTTGTAGGCTCCTTCCAACTCCATTATTTCAGGATTCTATAATTCTATGGTCATACCATATCTTGACACGGCTTATAAACATTGCCAAATCCTTCATCTTGGGGACAGAATTTGAACCATCCCACCCAATGCCTTTTTGCTAAGATGGTCCCATGTGAGCTTTGAGAGAGGACAGTCCTGCATTTGAAGGGCTGTCTTCTTGTTGTTGTCGTCCAGTTGCTTCCAGAATAAGGCCACCCTGACAGCATTTTCAAGGTAGGTGAGATATTCAAAATGAGGTCTTGCTAGTGCCAGACCCCCCACCCCACCCCTCCATTAGTTTCTGTGTCCAATTGGAGTTCAGGGAGGGAGTGTTAGTTGTGGTGCTGCACTGAGGAATTTGCACGAAGGAGCACGAAGCAATTTGTGCCCATATCTACATATAAATGAGCACATCTGAGTAGAGATGGGCACAAAACGAACAATTTTTCATTTCTGTTTTTGTTTTCTCATTTTGTTACGCAACAAAACAACAAACGAATTTTGTCTCTAAAATGAAACGAAACGAACAGAAACACCAGAAATTTTGTCGTCCCTTTCGTTTTCGTTATGGCAATACATTGAACTGCTTTAAATGCTAAAAATAACCCACAAAAATTGAAATAAATGCTAACAAAGTGGTAACGAAACGAACAGAAACGAAAATGAATGTTCTGCAAAAATTCGCGAAAAAGGGAAACGAACCAAAACGGACCCCCTAAACGACAAAGGACAAACGAAATGCCATTTTTTTGATTCGTGCCCATCTCTACATCTGAGTTCATGGCAATGGGCATCTTCTCTGGCATTCCTTTTAAAAAATACAGTACATGCCCTCCTTTCTTTTGTGTTGGGGAAGCGCCTGTCCACTCCCTTGATGGCATGAACTGTTCACCTCTATGGATGCAACATGGGCCTTCAAACCTCGTGGAAGCTACCAATATTGAGTCAAACATTTCCTCTCTGCCACCGGATATTCCCTTTAGTTCTCCCCTCCTGGCAAAGGATGAAAGGAAAAAAAAATATTTTGCATCCGTCCTAACAAGTTGCTCTTTTTTCTTTCTTCTTTGAACATCTTCTTGTGCGCCTCAAGATTGCTAATAATATTTGTAGAATATTTGTTAAGAAAGCTGCCTAAATAGCACAGAAGTAGAGATGGGCACGAAACAGAAGAATTCTGTTTCATTTCATTTTTCATTTAGGAGGATTTCGTTTCATACAAAATGGATTTTTTTCAAAAAAATCATTTTGTTTTTTGTTTTTTCATTTTTTCGTTATTCGTTCCCCCAAACATGCTGTATTGGGGGGAAAGGCGCAGGGGTTTTTTTTAAATGTCTTGGAGCCACCGAGGCAGCCTCGGTGGCTCTAAGGCATTTAAAAAACCCTGCACTTCCCCCCCCCCCAAAAAATTGGGCGTTTTGTGGGGGAGAAGCGCAGGGTTTTTAAACTTTTTTAGCCACCGAGGCAAGTGGCACCCGCAGC
Source organism: Phrynocephalus versicolor (assembly GCA_023846285.1). NCBI lineage: Eukaryota > Metazoa > Chordata > Lepidosauria > Squamata > Agamidae > Phrynocephalus > Phrynocephalus versicolor. Next base: position 49,018,217 of record JAHTLZ010000007.1, on the reverse strand, counting down.
CATCGGCACTTGGTTCGGTGGTGAAAAAAAGGTTTTAAAAGCCTGCGCTTCCCCCTCCCCATTGGGTGCCAGTTTGAGACCGTAACATGAGAGCCCCAAACTGGCGCCCCAACCATTTTCAGAGGGATCCTGCCAAGCTGTCATTGGTTGGACCCCTTAATGGCCCAGTCAGCACTAGGGGGATCCCCAGATGGCGACTGGCTACCCCCAAGCACTGATCAGCTGGCGTGTATGCTGGCTGCCCCCCCCCCCAAGTGCCGATCACTTGGGGTGCGGTGCAAGCGCCGATGAGCTAGTGTGCAGGACAAGCACTGATCAGCTGGTGCGCACGGTCCTGCCAGCTGCCCCCTCAGCTGATCGGTGGTAGGGAGGGGGGGGCTGCCATGTGCTGCTTGTCAAAAAATTAAAAAAAGAAAAACAAAACAGAATGAAACATTTCATTCTTAAAAGTACTTCATTTTTTGTTTCATTAGGAACGAAATGAAAAATAAAACACAAAGAAATTCATTTCGTGCCCATCTCTACTCAGAAGTTTAGGGATCTGGCAGTGGAGCCAGAGGTTGGGAGTTGAATTCCCCACTGTGCCTCCAGCGGGAAGAACCAGCCTGGGTGGCCTTGGGCAAGCTGCACTGTACCCGGGTGGCCCCAGAAGAAGGGAACGGGAAACCCCTCCTGAATATTCTCTGCCTACAAAACTCTGAAAAGAGTGGCCCTTAGTCCGAACTCACTTGATGGCCCATGATGATGATGATTGGGTGATGAAAGGCAACATCCACCCATCCTGGCGCCCACCAGAGGGTGATGGCCTACATCTCCCAGCATTCTCCTGCCTTCCAGCTGGCAGGGAATGGTGGGAGCTGATATTACCCTGTAAATTTACTCTGGCAAGAGGTCAGGAAGAGGCACAACCAGCTGAACCAAAGTCCAGTTTTATTCATATGTAATAGGAATCAGCCAGGGTCTTCTCTTAGTAGTGGCAGAGAAAGACACCGTGTAAAATAGTTTTATACAACAACAAAGAGTCATTGAATCCTGTAAAGGGGGGGATGAGGAATACATTATTTTCTTCAAAAAACAAACCTCCAATGATTTATCAGGAGGGAAATGCAAGAGACAAAAGACCCTTATTTTTTTCTTATTTGCTTTTCCTCCCCCACCCCACCTCCATTTCCCTCCTTTACCTTCCAAAAAAGCAGCAGTTATTAGTACCTGGCAGAGGGGAGAGAAGTTACCCGCAGTGAACAGAAAATTCTCCTTCCTCTTTTCATGCCTTTTCCCAGTGGTTTTTATTTTGTAAGCCTGCTCCTTTGTTCCAGCTGCAGGCTTTTATTATTCCAAGAATTATTGTCATTTATTTGGCTAAGGCATGCCGTGCTCCACCCAAAAGCAAAGGAGGAGAGGGAGGGGAAAAACCTCCTGAAATCTGTTTGCCATGCAGATGGAGTCCAACAGCATCTGGATTAATCCATCTAACGATGAAAGTAACTTCTTGGAAGGCACAGGGCAGCATGGCCCGATGGGGCTGGACTTTACAGGCCAGTTCAAGCAAAGAGCGGCATGGTATGGGCACCTCCCTCTTGCCCCTGATTGGCCAGAGATGGGTTAGAAGTCTGAAGTCTGCTTCCACTACAGGAATGTTTGGGGGGGAGGGTCACTTGGGTGAATTCCATTTCCAAAACCCATCAGCTGGCAGCCAGTCCCAATTATGCAAGGGGTCCTCCGAAACTGTAACTTTCCCAGTCTCTTAGCTATGTAGAAAATGGAAAGCACTATAAATTCCATGGGCCGGTCCCTAAATAAAGTGAACCTTCCATAAATCAGGGGAGTTTGTTTGTTGTTTGTTTGTTTGGTTGGTTGTTGTTGTTGTTGTTGATGTGTCTACAAAATGTTAGATTAAAATATGAAAGTTAAGTCTTTTAGGTGCCACATGTTTCATGTCTTTTGTTTTGTTTTGCTTTGCTCTGCTTTGCTTTTTGCTTTTTGCCTGCAATTCCTGAAAAGACAAACACGGCTACACTCTCTGAAACTTCTACAATGTTTTCTTTCAGCTACACAGTTACTTCACAGAACACCCAGATTTGCAGATGAAGCCCATGAATACCTCCCGTCCCAACGACTAATCATAAGAACATAAGAACAGCCTTGCTGGAACAGTCCAGCATTCTTTCTCACAGGGTGGCTCACCATTTGCTTCAGGGTATTCCCAAGCAGATGTCTTCACCTGCTTACGATTCCCTGCAAATGGCATTGAGAGATCTCCTGCCTCTCTCTCCAACCCGGAGGTGGTCCTGAGGCATCCATCATGATAGCCATTGATACCCTTGTTCTCCACGAACTTGTCCAATCCTTTCTTAAAGCTGTCAAGGCTGACAATTGTCACTACTTCTTCTGGCAGGGACTTCCACAGACCAGCGATCCTCTGGGTGAAAAAGGACTTCCTCTTATTTGTTTGAGATCTAGCAGCCAAAAGTTTCATGGAGTGCCCCTAGTTCTAGTGTTGTGCAAAAGGGAAAACAGTTTTTCTTTATCTACTTTGTCCACACCCTGTATGATTTTATAAACTTCAATCAGGTCATCTCTTAGGCACTGTCGTTCAAGAGTGAAGAGGTCCAGCTGTTGCAGCCTCAGATGGTAAGGAAGGTGTTCAAGTCCCCTAATCCTTCTGGTTGCCCTCCTCTGCACTTTTTCCATTTCCATAATATCCTTCAGGAGGTATGGTGACCAGAACTGTACACAATACTCCTGATGGGGCCTCACCATAAATTTATAAAGAGCACCATGAGACCTAGCAAACCTTGGTTAGTCCTTCTATGCTAGGAATCAAAGCACACTTACAAACAGTACCAAGACCTAGAAGAGCATCTGGGGTGCAGTCCAGGAGGGACTTTGGAAAGGGAAACAGGGAATATTCAGTGCAGTGGATCCACAGATGTTCTTGGGTTAAAGTTCCCAGAAAACCTGGCCAGTGGTGAAGGCTTCTGGGAAACACTGCTCCAGCGGACGGAGAGCAATTCATACCAGGCAGTCGATTCAACGCAGGTGTCCTGGAAAAGGGTTCGATAGCTTTTCGTCTCTGAAGACTGGAGCATGCCAAAGAAAGAAAGACTGCCGTCCTCCACTCCCTCAGACGCACTGTACTTGGCAACTAGGAGTGTAGCAAATACCTTCCTCAGCTATTCTCCCCCTTAGCGTGTTCCTTTACGTAATTTCACTTCAGTTCGCCCATCCTTGGCCTGCTTCTGCAATTACTGGTTCGGTGGAAACGATGCAAAAAAAGGAAGTTGCAGGGAGAGTGACTCATGCTGGGAATTTTTATTGCCTGGTCTCTTTCCTGTTTAAAGGCGAGGTTTGCATCGCCTACTGTATTTTGTATTGTGGGCCCACACACCCCAGCCATTCTGAATAGCAAGGAATTTTTTCGGCCTTGACTGTAAGGAAGCTGGTGTGTGTGTGTGTGTGTGTGTGTGTGTGTGTGTGTGTGTGTGTGTGT
>JAHTLZ010000007.1:48995686-49014717 GCA_023846285.1 Phrynocephalus versicolor | reverse complement strand
TGTGTGTGTGTGTGTGTGTGTGTGTGTGTGTGTGTGTGTGTGTGTGTACAACAATGGGCTCAAATTAAGACAACCCAGCTTTCGACTGAATATCAGGAAAAACTTCCTAACTGTTGCATGGAGCAGGGGGTAAGACTTGATGGCCTTGATGGCCCCTTCCAACTTCACTATTCTGTGATTCTGTGATTTTTATGCTTTTTCATACAAATGTCTCACAGTTCTTGAGACTTCAAGTGCCAGTTAATCAGACCGTGGTGGCATATCTAGGGAGCTTATAACTATTATCCTCTGTGAGTCTCTATACTTCTCCTGCATAGCACAAGGGATTTTACCAGGAATTTAAAACTCTGCAACATTCGCTGCACCTGATATCATGAGCAATGGTATCTTACTGGTCTGGGCCTGTAAGGTAGGAACCAGAGACGCAGTGGTGTTCTTGTAGTTTTGTTGTAGCACAACATTGCGTTGCTCCCATGGCTATTAAAACACGGAGTGCTACATCATCTTCCACGCGTTACTCTTTGTGCCAAGCCGGGGGGGGGGGGTGAGATCAACAGAGGAGGCCTAGGGTCTTTTCCAGTTTTGCCTGCTGCTGCAAGAAAGCAGAGAAAAGACAGCAGAGGAGGTGGTGCGTCATCATCAGAGATGGGCACAACTCCAAAAACAAATCACAATTTTCCTCAACAATGCATCACTTCATATTCGTCCAAAGTTTAAAAAGCCCAACGAATACGAAACAACAGATTTCTCTGCCATTATTGATTTGCCCTTTCAGTTGTAGTTTGGGCCCAGTTTTTATGCTTCTTTTTTGCATTCCCCCCCCCCCAACACACCTTTTGGGGCTTTTCTTGTCTGTTTGTGGGGAGGAAGGAGGAACCAACAGATCAGCTGCAATTCATCAGTCTGGGTGAATTATGAATCATAACATATCACCAGGGTTTTGCAATTCACGTCCATCTTTCATCATCATCTAACCCTCTGCATTGGGGAAAGGGCACAGAATTTGACAACAGTGAGAGGAAGCAAAGCCTACCCTGGGTGAGAGCGGCACTGGTGTCGCCTAGTGGTTAGAGCATTGGGACGTGCGGATTTTTGTCTCTTCTAAACCATGAAACACACTGGGATGACCTCAGAATGAGCCGTAGAATCCTAGAGTTGGAAGAGACCTCAAGGGCCATCCAGTCTGTCCCGTTGCCATATAGGAACCCTCATCACAGTAATATCCGACAGATGGCCATCCAGCCTCTGCTTAAAAACCTCCAAAGAAGGAGACTCCACCACCTCCCATGGCAGCACATTCCACTGCTGAACAGCTCTAACTGTCATGAAGTTCTTCCGAATGTTCAAATGGAATCTCTTTTCCTGTGGTTTGAAACCATTGCTCCAATTCCTAGTCTCTGAGGCCATGGAAAATAATCCAGCCCCCTCTTTAATATGACATCCTTTCAAATATTTAAACATTGCTATCACATCCCCTCTCAACCTTCTTTTTGTAAGACTAAACACTCCCAGATTCTTAAGCTGCTCCTCATAAGACATATGTTCCAGACCTTTAACCATCCTGGTCACCCTCCTCTGGACCCGCTCACGATTTTTAAATGAGGAGTATAGAACTGGACATAGTACACCAGGTGGGGTCTGACCAGAGGAGAATAGAGTGGTACTATCACTTCCCTTGTTCTCTAGACACTGTGCTTCTGTTGATGCAACCAAGAATTTGCGTTGGCTTTCTTGGTCACCGTATCACACTGCTGACACATGTTCAATTTGTGGTCCACCCAGACTCCCAGATCCCTTTCACACATACTGTTCTTCAGCCAGGTGTCTCCCATCCTATATCTGTGCAATTCATTTTTTTCAATCTAGATGCAGCACCCTACATTTCTCTCTGTTTAAACTCATTCCATTAGCTTTGGCCCAGCACTCTAACCTGTCAATGTCATTTAGGATTTTCATTCTATCCTCTAGCGAATTAGCAACCCCTCCCAATTTGGAATCATCTGCAGATTTAATCAGCATACTCTCTATTCCTTCATCCAAGTCATTAATAATGATATTGAATAGCATCGGACCAAGAACAGAACCCTGGGGCACCCCACTGGTCGCCCCTCTCCATGCTGAGAAGAAGCCATTTACGGTAACCCTTTGGATGCGATCAGTCAACCAATTACAAATCCACCTAACAGGAGCACTATCTATCCCACTTTCCACTAACTGCTTTGCAAGTATACCATAGGGAAACTTATCGAAGGCCTTACTGAAATCTAGATAAACAATATCCACAGTGTTCCCCTCATCCACCAGGCCTGTAATTCTATTGAAGAAAGATATCCAATTAGTCTGGCATTACTTGTTTTTAAGAAATCCATGTGGACTTCTGGTAATGACAACATTGCTTGCTCAATAATTACAGACTGTCTGCTTAATAATCTGCTCTAGGATCATTCCAGGAATTGAAGTCATGCTGATGGGGCAGTAATTATTTGTGTCCTCTTTTTTCCCCTTCTTGAAAATAAGGACAAATATTCGCCCTCCTCCAATCTATGGAGACTTCCCCTACTCGCCAGGACTTCTCAAAGATCATTGCCAATGGTTCTGAGATTACTTCTTCCGGTTCTTTTAATATCCTTGGGTGTAATCCATCTGGCCCAGGAGACTTTAAATTCATTTAATGTTTCCAGGTGTTCCTGTACTGCCTCTCTATCTATTCTATATTGCAATTCCCATCCTACCTCGTCTACTCTATGTCCCAACAGAATTCTTTTTTCCTTTTTGGAGAAAACCGAGGCAAAAAGATGTCGAATAGTTCTGCCTTGTCCCTGCTTCCTGTTAGTAATTAGTTATCTTTGCCACACAGAGAGCCTATCACTTCCTTATTTTTCCCTTTGCTGTGGACATAACTAAAGAAACCCTTTTTACTATCTTTAATCTCTCTGGCAAGTCTAAATTCATTCTGTGCTTCAGCTCCCCCACCCTATCCCCCTGCATATATTAGCTATTTGCTTATATTTCTCCATGGTGCATTCCCCATTTTTCAATTTCCTGTATTTGTTTTTTATATACTTAGCTGAGTTGAAAGTTCATTAGTCAACCATTGTGGCTTCTTTAGAAATCTCCCATTTTTCTTCTTGCCTTTAATATCTTGCTTTTAAGGAATGCCCATCCATCACTCCCATCCCATCCAATCTTTCTCTCTTCTCAGACAAAAGAAAATATTTTTTAACCCAGTGTGTTGTTAGTCTGTGGAACTCCCTGCCACAAGATGTAGTAATGGCATCTGGCCTGGATGCCTTCAAAAGGGGATTGAAGAGATTCCTGGAGGAAAAGTCCATCACAGGTTACAAACCAGGATGGAGATGTGTCATCTCCAGGCTTAAAACCGGGGTACTTCAAGGGCCAGATGCAAGGGAGTGGTATCAGAAGACAGATATCTAGTCTCATGCGCTCCCAAATGCATCTGGTGGGGCCACTGTGAGATACAGGAAGCTGGACTAGATGGGCTCTTGGCCTGATCCAGCATGGCTCCTCTTATGTTCTTATGTTCTAACAATAAGTTGGGGGTGTTGTTGGAGGAAGCAGCCCTTCCTGTGGTTGGGGATGGGACAGAAAAGTGACAGTGGCGTCTGCACAGTGTTTGGGGCTCACGTCTGGCAGCCCGGAACTGCAAGGAAGACAGGTAGTCCAAAGGTCATCTAGACAGATGCTCAACCAATGGAGACCAGTCTTAGTGATATAGGTGTTGGGCTTTTTTCTTTTTTTTAACAACCTTGCATGCTGCCTGGAGGAGGTGTGGCTGGGAGGGTCCTTTCTAGGCTGAATGACTGTCAAGCTATTCAACAGCAACCACATTGTACCCTCCTGCCTCTGAATTCAAAGAAAACCCTCCCTCCCGCCTGGGAGCTTTCCCCCTTTCTAGCGTCTTTTGAGATCTATAGCTGAAAGCTGCCATCTTTCACAGTTTGCTGTTTGGTCTGTTCTAAGTAATGAAACTTTTTATTCTTTCTCCTACTGATGCCTCAGGGTGAGGGACTGAGACTGTAAGTGCCAGTTAAGGAGAAAAAGGGGATGGACTACTCTGGAGAAGGTGAAGCTTTCCTCTGTGAATCCCTGCACTTCTGGTGCTCAGCTAAATGGAAACTGACAACTGTCCAACAGGAGAGTCAACCATCTTCTGAGACAGGGGAGTGGAACAAACGCCCTCAAGCCAAGCCAACTGTAGCTCTGTTTTGATTCTGACCTTGAGATTTTCAAGCCTTCTGGAAACCCAGAGAAGGAAACCACAACTTTTCTGAACCTTTGGCTGACACCCTTTTGCTAAGCGTATTAAGTTGCACTAGAGTAGAATCCTTTGGATCAATGGAACTAGGGAGTGAGGAGTTAACGCGCCAAACCTGTGTGATCCGTTTCATGATGCCCTATATTTATTTAGAGTGGTACCCTGTATAAAGGAATTAATTCATTCCAAATGAAATTATGTTAAGCAAATTTTCATTTATACAAATTTCCCATAGGAATGCATTGAAAACAGAATTATCCCTTAATCACAACCATTTTTATGCTGTACAGATTCGCCCCATAGGCAATTCTGTTACGCAATTTTCCCCTAGCTTTGGAATTTTTTATGTTGTACAGATTTTATGTTATACAAACCGTTTGTTATATGAGGGCCCACTGTACAGTATTTATATTTATATACTGCCCAAGTTTCCGAAGGACCTCTGGGCGGTTCACAGCAAGAATATCCACACAATTCAGCTATAAAAAACAAATGTAAAACACACCCAATAGATCAAGACATTAAAATCAAGTTTTAAAAACATGGGATATACGATGGTGGCAAAAAAGAATGGAAAAGAGAATAGGAGAAACCAACATTAGTCGCCAAAATCAGCCTGGAAGAGCCAAGTTTTTAATCGCTTCCTAAAGGTGGCCCTGGTTAGTACTTGGATGGAAGACCATCAGGGAATACCATCCCATGCCTCATCTCAGCAGAGCTGAGTGAGGCTATACATGGCAGGACAGGACCTTTCACAGATCATTAATTTATATGGGGTCGCCATAAACCTGTTTTGCTGCCTAGATGCCCTGAGCACATTAGATCTCGTCTGGTTTCGGAAGCTAAGCTGGGTCGGCCCTGGTTAGTACTTGGATGGGACACCACCAGGGAATACCAGGTGCTGTAGGCGCCTGGAGTAGGAACTGGCAAACCACTCCAGTATTCCTGCCAAGAAAACTCCATGGACATGGGATCATGAAGAGTTGGTTGCAACTGTAAAGACACAACACACACACACAAAGGCTGAGAGGGGCTCCACGGTCCTTATATATATATAGTATTCTGCATTTGGATGTTTATGGAAGTGAAAATTAAAGAAGGAACCACAGGTTGGTAATTACAACAAGCATGGAATTGAATCTGAAGGTCACTAAATCTCTGTTCTTTCTTGGACCCTGGGTGCAGTCAGAATTTAAGAGTTGTTCATGGGGGGAAAAGTGTAGAATAATATTCTACATACAGCACAGGAAGTATTTTCATAATGGTCGGTGCCACCAGATATAAAAAACTAGGGCACAGGACGTTAAAATTAACCCTGCAATTTGGGCTCATAAGCCATACATTTAATAGTGCATTAGGAAATGTTCAGCCAACCTCTCTGTCCGTTTAAAATGATATTTCCATCCAGGAAAAAATGTGGTAGGCTGCCCACATAAAAACCTTCTATTCTAGACAACATTGTCATCACTTAAATTGCTATCAATTGTCAAGTCAGAACTGAGTTAACAAGAACATAAGAAGAGCCATGCTGGATCAGGCAAAAGGCCCATCTAGTCCAGCTTCCTGTACCTCACAGTGGCCCCACCAGATGCGTTTGGGAGCGCATGAGACTAGATATCTGTCTCCTGATACCACTCCCCTGCATCTGGCCCTTGAAGTACCCTGGTTTTAAGCCTGGAGATTACACAACTCCCCATCATGGTTTGTAACCTGTGATGGACTTTTCCTCCAGGAATCTGTCCAATCCCCTTTTGAAGGCATCCAGGTCAGATGCCATCACCAAATCCTGTGGCAGGGAGTTTCACAGACTAAGAACACACTGGGTACAACAATATTTTCTTTCCAACCCACAGTTTGAATTGATGTTCCCTAGTTTTGGTATTTTGTGAGAGGGAGAAGAGTGTCCCTCTATCCACTTGACCTTAAACAGGGCTTTCAGTTAAAGTGAGGTATTATCTTCTATTCCACACTGGTTTGATCTTATCCTGAGTAGCGTGTTCAGTTCTGGACACCACACTTCAAGCACGATGCTGACGAATTGGAGTTTGGGGTAGGGCAACAAGGATGATCAGGGGCTGAAAACCAAGCCCTATAAGAAAAGACTGAAAGAACTCGGCATGTTTAGCGTTGAGGAAGCACATAGCAAAATTTCAAATGAAGGCAATTTGTTTCTGTCTGGAGTCTGGACCTAAAATTTATCTTTCCTACCCTGCCCCACTCCAGCCCCGCCCCAAAGGCCTTCTGCAGATTTCTGGATGCTTGATCTTGACTTGGGGCGCTTTTACACGACCCCTAAAATCCGAGGCAAAAGGCTCCCAGATCCGGAGCTTAAAATTGTTTTCCCACCAGCTCCGGATTTTTAAAAAAATTAAGTATGACCACGCCCACCTAAGCATGTCCCAGTGCATTTTCCAAGTACCTGGTCTACGAAGGTGAAAAATTTCTGATACGAATGTAAAGCAGTGAGTGCCGGGCTCTCCTCGCCTTGTGTTTGTTTGTTTGTTTGTTTGCCCCCTGCACCTTTAAGAGACTGGAAGAGACTGGAATGCTTCCGGGGCAGCTCCTACGGCAGAGCGGAGGTGAGCCTGCATTTTCTTCTCCCTTTTTTTCTCCCTCCCCTCACGCAGACAGGAGCAAGGGAGCACCGAGGGGTTGGAACACAGGAAGAGCGACAAACCCCCAAGATCTCTGGTCTGAATTTAAGTTGCCAGCGGATCTTAGGGGTTGTGTAAAAGCGCCCATATTTACCCATAGAATCATAGAGTTGGAAGAGACCTTGAGGGCCATCCAGTACAACCCCCTCTCATGCAGGAACCCCCATCACAGTATTTCTGAAAGATGATTGCATTACATCTTCTGCACACTCTTATAGATACGTTTAATATACGCAGGCATGTAAGTCATGCCCGTGGTGGGAGGAAATAAAGGAAGCCAGGTGATTTTAAGACCGTGAAATGTTTGCAAATTAGGATTTTAAAAAGTGGAATATCCAGCCCGATTTCTACAGTGCAATATTCAAACAAAGGGAAAGGAAAGGGAAGAACCATCAAACGAGAATACAGTACAGTATAATTAAATGGAATAATTATTCAACCAGCTGAAAACACGATAATTGGAATGGCTAGACAGATAATTTAGTTGTATCCAAATGCCAAAAGGAATACAGAGTTAACATCAGACATTCCGACTCTTGGGAGATCATTCCATTAAGAGATGGGGTTGCTAGCCTGATCCAGACAGGGCGAATGGGATTTCACAACAGGTTGACTGTGCCCAAATTATGTGTGTTTGATTGCCCCCAAATAGGCTTTTAAAAAAATCTGAAAGCTAAACTGGCTTCTAGAAGGTTTAGCAGCACTGTGATGGCTTCGGAATTGTTGTGTGAATTAGTAAGAATGTACAATGTGCAAACAGATCTTTATTTTTGCAAATAAAATAGAAATACTATATCATGTTGGGGTCAAACTTTCTAGCAGCTGCTATTAAAATATGTGAGGTGAAGGTTTTAATAAGCCAATGTTAGATTTTAGCCACCAATGGAATTTCAATATGAGAATTGGCAAAGCAATACAGTACGTAATTTTTCTTGCTGCAAGGATATGTTAATTTTGGAACACACACACACTTTATATATACAAGTGTTACCTTGTATAAAGGAATTAATTCGTTCCAAATGAAATTATATTAAGCAAATTTTCTTTTATACAAATTTCCATAGGAATGCATTGAAAACGAAGTAATCCCATTTTTTATGTTGTACGGATTAGCCCCATAGGCGGTTATGTTAAGCAAATTTCCCCTATCTCCGGAATTTTTTATGTTGTACAGATTTTATGTTATACAAACTGTTTGTTATACAAGGGTCCACTGTATGAGGAATTACCGCCCTAAGCACATCCGATCTCGCCTGATTACGGAAGCTAAGCAGGGTCGGCCCTGGTTAGTACTAGGATGGGAGACCCCCAGGGAATACCAGGTGCTGTAGGCGCCTGGAGTAGGAACTGGCAAGCCACTCCAGTATTCCTGCCAAGAAAACTCCATGGACATGGAGTCACGAAGAGTCGGTCACAACTGTAACGGCACAACACATACACACACACAGTTTGTTTTATCTGAATATCTGCATTTTGGCTTGTTGGGATCACCAAATTCTGCTCCTCCTCCTCTTCCTTACTGTTGTTTTTGTTGATGATGATGAGGAGGAGGAGGAGGAGGATGGTGATGTTGTTTTAATTATAGGCAGCCTTTCTTCCAATAAGAGGGCCCGAGGTGGCTAACAATATTAAAAAGAATATTAAAAAAACATAACAAGTTAAACATAAAAAATAATTAATCTGTACGTGAATTAAAATACAATTGAATGATTAAAAGCAGGTAAACATGCAAAGCGATCTTAACGACAAAACGGCATTCAGAGACTCGGTCGTGACTTTTGAAAGCCTTCCTAAAAAGTTTAAGTCTTCGGCCGTCAGCATAAGGGTACAAGGGAGGGACCAGACTTGATCTCCCAAGGGACCCCATTCTAGAAACAGGGCCTTCTCAGTAGTGGCACCGATACTATGGAATTCCCTCCCCTTTGAGTTGAGAACCACCTCCTCCCTTGAAATATTCAAGCGAGGCCTTAAGACTTACTTATTTACGCAGGCCTTTTGAGCCTCCAGCCTTCACCAACTTTTATAACATCTTACTTTTTTAGTTTCATTGGCTGGGGAGCTTTTTAAACTCTGCTGCAGCTACTGTTTTTAATCTTGTTTTTATTGTATTATATTGTATAGTATTTTTATAGTACAGTGGACCCTTGTATAACAAACAGCTTGTTTAACATAAGATTTGTACAACATAAAAAATTCTGGAGATAGGGGAAATTTGCTTAACATAATCGTCTATGGGGAAAATCCGTATAACATAAAAATGGGATCACTCCGTTTTCAATGCATTCCTATGGGAATTTGTATAAAGGAAAATTTGCTTAACATAATTTCATTTGGAACGAATTAATTCCTTTATACAAGGTACCACTGTATTTTATAGGTATTGTGTGGTTTTTTATATTGTACTGCTTTTATTGTACTTTTATGAATTTGTTGTAAGCCGCCTTGGTCCCTCTGGGGAGAAAGGCGGCATAAAAAATAAAGTTGTTATTGTTGTTGTTGTTGTTGTTGTTGTTGTTGTTGTTGTTGTTGTTGTTGTTGTTGTTGTTGTTGTTGTTAGAACCTGGGAGCTGCCACCGAGAAGGCCCCACGCTAGCAGTAGGAACAAGAGGAGGGGGTCTTCTGATGATCTTATATCCTCTTTCCTCCTGTTTTGCCCTCTCAGCACCTGAAATAGCTTAAGAAGTCATAATTTTTCATTCTGAAAGGGGAGCAATTCACCTACAAAAATTACTCCTTTTGTGTAACAACAATTACTCTGATTTACACAGACCCCAAATCAGGGATTTCAAAGGACGTGAGATACTTAAGGAATGGTTTTACAATTTCTGCTCCCCAAGGGATTTTTTGTGGCTGAGCCGGGATTCAAACCGTCTCTTACCAGTGCTTGCTTACCGGTGCACAAATTTATTTATTTATTTATTTTAGAGTATTTTTAACCCCACCTTTCTCCTTGGAAAAGGACCCCGCCAAGGCAGCTTACAGTAATGAGGGATAATATACAGTCCAGTACAATTAAGACATGTTCAAGTATTTTGAGAACAAGGAATTGAGGGACATCTTACAGCATTAATAGACAACATTACAAATGCCTTCAGGACCCAAATATCACATGCACATTAGAGATGGGCACGACTCAAAAAAATGGTTTTTCGTTTGTTGTTTGTCGTTTAGGGGGTCCGTTTCGGCTCGTTTTCATTATTCGGTGGGTTTTTGCAAATTTTTCGTTTTCGTTTTCATTGGATAACGAAATGAAAAACGAAAATGAAAACGAAAAATTGCTGTTTCGTTAGCATTCTTTCAGTTCAATGTATCTGCCGCAACGAAAACGAAAAACACGGTAAAATTTCTCGTTCTCGTTTTCGTTTTGAAATTTTTTTCGTTTTCGTTTTCGTTGCGTAACGAAATGAAAAAACGAAAACAAAAACGAAAAATTGCTCGTTTCGTGCCCATCTCTAATGCACATGCACATCTGTGGAACAAAAAAAAACCCTCTCAGTGCAGAGAAGGGGAATATGTAGCCCTCTAAATGCCATTGGAGAGCAAATCTTATCAAACAGTTAAGGATGTGCTGTGGATTTTTGATTGACTGATTGATTGATTGAATGAATGAATGAATGAATGAATGAATGAGGATGCAACTAGACAGGTATTGTTCTCAGTTATTTGTCTGCTCTGGGAACAGGATGGTTTATTCCTTTTTCCAGCAACCATACAACGTACGTAAATGCCAACAAACCAGTCCATGTCTTGAGTGTTCTTACCAACACCTTTTTTTTGTTTCCCTGTTATGGACTGCTATATTTTTGGTGTGGGTAGGGTCACTGGGTTTGGGTTCACTTCCAGCACGTGCAGTCACTGGAACCAAGGAAAACAGATGGCTCCTTAAGCTTTCAGTTTCTTAATATTGTTAAGTAGCTTAAACCGACAGCTTCAGCTGCTTAATGATATGGGGAAACTGAAACCTTCTTCTGTATGGGGGGAAAAAGGAAAGGTTGTTGTTGAAGTTTTAAGTAGAGATGGGCACGACTCAGCGAAATTTTCGTTTTCGTTTTCGTTTTTTGTTTTCGTTACGCAACGAAAACAAAAACAAAAATTTTCCAGAAAATAAAACAAAAACGAAACGAAAAATTTTGCCGTGTTTTTTGTTTTCGTTATGACAGACACATCACAATGAAAAGAATGCTAACAAAAATGAAAATTTTTCGTTTTCATTCTGTTTTTTTTCATTTCGTTTTGTAACTGAAGCGAAAACGAAAAATGTGCAAAAAACCCCCTGAAAAACGAAAACGAACCGAAACGGGCCCCTTAACGAAAAATGAAAAATGAAAAATTATTTTTTTGAGTCATGCCCATCTCTAGTTTTAAGCCCTTGTAGTTCAGCACTGAGGCACTATTCCTTTTAGAGAAATAAAAAAAAATGGAAAGCTTCCTCCTAGAAGGAGGAGAGAATAAGAAGCCAGTTTTTAAAATTGTCTTTTTCTTTTCTATCCCTATTAAAGAAAGTCAGTTAAACAGGGTTGCCTGAGGTGTGGTATGGCTTCCTGGCCTAAAATCACCCAAGCCTTGCTCATGGATGCAAAAATCACTCCAAATGGCATACCACACCTCTATGTGGCCTCAAGGGACCTGATTTAGCTCACTGCAGTCTGCTCCAATTGGCTGTCCAGCCCAGCCCTGAGTCCACGCTATTCATTTATTACCATTAACAAATCCTCATCTAAGATCAAAACAGCCATTACGACGTCCAACCTCATGCAGCAAAGGGACAAGAAGGAAAATATGTTTTTTTTTTGTTTTTGTTTTTTGCTTCCTACTCTTGTTCCAGTGAGCTCAAATTTTCTTCCCCAGAATATTATTCTCATAATGGTCCAGGACAAGATGAGATAGTAGGGCAGGATTTGATATTTCCCCGAGTCCTAGACCAACACTGTAATCTCTAACCCCCACTGGAAGTTTATGGGGAAATATAAGTTCTCCCAAAGAGAAAAGAAAACTCTATGTATATTGTTTTGAAATCGCTTTTCCAGACTTCTGCAATCCCCACGGCTGTGCCAGCCATGAGACGCTAAAAAGCCTGTTCTTGGCTGCTCTGACCACATTTCGCAACCAACAGGCGCATTTGGCTCTGGGACTAACTTGATTCCAGGCACATTAACTCTTCATTTTGGGCGTGCCACGGATTGTGAAAGGCCTGAACGATGTCACCAGGGTGGGCTCCCCTGTGACTGCTGGGGCTGACTAATATAATTTTCTCTTAACACAATTTTCTTATGCATCAGCTCGCCAGCTTCGGCTAAGCCAGGGTGCAGCCCAGACGTGTACTTGTAACAATAGCAACGGCGGAGTCATCTTTGTTGGTGGAGATGCGCCAGAAGCATGCTCCAGGAGACCCAGTTTGGGGAAACACAGCAGCTGGGCTCAACCCAGCCTTCAGCCCAACTGTTCAAAATGGCAATGATATTGATCGGTGGAGTGTTTACAACCTTGCATGCTGCCTTTAGTAGGTTTGGCCAGGAGATATCTTTTATAGGCTGGGATGACTGTCAATCTATCCCGCACTAACCAGTTGTTCCTTCCTGCCTGCTACTTGTACTTTCCCCCCGTCTCTTGAGTCTGCTGAAGCGATGTTGGTCAGTTTGCCATTGATCCACAAATAAACACAATTCTGTCTCTTACAGATGTCTCCGAGTGAGTGATTAAGACCATAAGTGCCAGTTAATGAGGAAAGGGGTGGACTACTCTGGGGAACATGTAGCTATTCTGCTTTGGGAATCCATGCACTTCTGTTACAGAGCTGGAGAAATGTGACCAAAAATTCAGAACACTGCAACAGGAATTGCCACCGTACTAGTTTCCATTCCCTGGAGCTGTACCCCTCCGTGGATGTAGTTTCAGGACAGTTTCGGATCTCCCATCATTACAGGTACTCATACTTGTCCCCCCGCCTCAAGGGAGGACAAAATATTTTAAGTGAATCCAGGGGGATGGATGGACCAGAGCTCAAGAAACCTCCTGTTTGGGGGCTACATCTCCCCCCAATGCATCAGCCAGCACGACGACTTCTGTAAGTGGATACAAAGAGGGTACCAGTTCTAGGGGAAACCCCCAGAGCATTGAAGGCTTACTAACTTCTCATGGTTTTGCAGATGGCACAAGAATCCCTGGTGGCTATGACAATCCCAGAATGGCGGCGCTGGAAAGGATCCAAAGGGTCATCCAGTCCAACCCCTATCATTGGATTTAACCCAGTGGTTCTCAACCTGTGGGTCCCCAGGTGTTCCTGGACTGCAACTCCCAGAGGTCTTCATCACTAGCTGAGCTGGCTAGGGTTTCTGGGAGTTGCAGTCCAGGAACATCTGGGGACCCACAGGTTGAGAACCACTGATTTAACCCATAGTGGGAGTGTCCCTCCCCAGTGGCCATCCAACCTCTGCTTAAAAACTTCCAGCCAAGGAGCAGCCACCACACCTGGAGGTCACCTGTTCCACTTCCCAATGAGTTCTTCCAGTTAAGTTCTTCCTAAGGTTTAGTCATCATCTCCTGTTTGATCTTGAATCATTCGGTCTAGGACTTATCATCTAGAGGAGGGAGAAGACAAGCCAGCACCCTCTTCCACGGAATGGCTTTTCGATGTCTGAAGATGGCTGTCACGTCATTTTCCACGCTGCTCTTCGTCAGGCTAAATTTGGAGCTGTGGTCCGACTTTACCTCCCTTGGCTCTTCCCACTTGGGCCGTGCCTTCTGCCCCAGTAGCCCAAAATGCCAGATAGTGACAAGAACACATGCTGAGCTAGCTGGAAGTTGAGTCATGGCTACTGGACTTCTTTTTTGAGAGATAGAAACGTTTGGCTGTTCATCCAAACAGCTTCATCGGTCTGAATACAGCTAGTGCAAATCCTCCATCTTATAGGCAGCTTGACCTCTTGTTACCCTGGCCTGAATTAGGCTCATAAGATGAACAATGGCCTAAATAGGCTCGTTAGGGAGACAATAGTATCCATAGCCTTAAGGTGAACAATGGCCTAAGGTGCTGAAACCTATCAAGAATGGGTCCTTAGCTATGGCCTTGGTGGTGAAGGCTTTTTGATTTTTCTGGGTACTTTGGAAAGCACAGCCTGAAGACAGCACTTAAGGCCTGTGGATATCCAAAGAGGTCAAGCTGACTATAAGATGGAGGATTTGCACTAGCTGTATTCAGACCGATGAAGCTGTTTGGATGAACAGCGAAACATTTCTATCTCTCAAAAAAGAAGTCCAGTAGCCATGACTCAACTTCCAGATAAACTCACCTGGATGACTGAGAATCTTCACAGACATGCTGAGCTAGCCTCGCTCTCGTCTCACAAATATTTTGAGCTTCACTCGCACTGTCCCCAAGCAACCATGATGGTCAGGGTTCAGGAACTGTGAGGTCTGTGGCCCCAAACATCTGACCCACATCATGTGTCCACTACAAGGAAGATCTGCTGCTCGGCGAGGTGGGACTTATGTCCAGATCAGGGGGGGGGCAACCTTGGATAACCCATGGTTTTCTTGGACTGCAACTCCCAGAAACCTCAGCCAACACATCTAGTGGTGAAGGCTTCTGGGAGTTGTAGTCCAAGTACACCATGAGTGACCAACGGTTGAGAACCACTAGTCTAAACCATAGCATTTCAGCGTGCGAGTGGAAGTTCACGGGGCAGAAACAACCATGTTGCATTCCCATCACTTCATACACACAGTCAAGACCAGGACATTGGGGGAACAACTAGTCTAGAAAGACTTGTGATCTCCCCATCATATCAGATCCAAAGGTCTGCCCATGCGGATCTATAACCAAGTATTGATTCGAGCTACATGGCAGCAAATAAAAATACATGTTTCCCCTAACTCCAAACTCACAGAAGCATTTGATTTGTAAGGATAATTGATCCTAACCAATAATGGATTTTTTTATATCGCTATTAAGACTAGACTAGGATTGAGGCAATCTGGGT
The DNA here is from genome assembly GCA_023846285.1 of Phrynocephalus versicolor. Taxonomy (NCBI): domain Eukaryota; kingdom Metazoa; phylum Chordata; class Lepidosauria; order Squamata; family Agamidae; genus Phrynocephalus; species Phrynocephalus versicolor. The sequence goes on along the minus strand of JAHTLZ010000007.1, from coordinate 48,999,808 downwards.
CAGAAGAACCCTTGCAGGACACACGGGGAGCTGGGGCTCAGCACACTGCCTGATCCTGACTTCTACCTTGCAGGGATGTCATGAGGATAAAAGAGGGAGGACAGCTATGGATGATTCTTAGACGAAATACCAGATGGAAGGACAGCTGTCAAAGAAATAAGCTGCGTGCCACCAGCTGTGGGAGGAACCAGTGGAAAACGTCACATGGGCGACGCCCTGGAGGCCTTAACCCCGACTGACTGGTTCCAGAGATTGCTTCCCTCACCTTTGACCTCACCGATTGACCCACAATCGCTGAAAGAGTCAAAGACTTACTAATGACATTTTCCATCAATCGAAATAGCCCCCAGGATGGCAACTTGTCATTCTATCAGTCCTAGTCAATCAAAGATCCCTTTTAATGAGTTTCAGTGGTTGAGTGGACCGTTCCACCACTGCCATGCCAGCTGGTAGATTCCTGGAACTGGCTGTATAAGGCTGTGTGTGTGTGTGTGTGTGTGTGTGTGTGTGTGTGTGTGTGTGTGTGTGTGTGTGTGTGTGTGTGTGTGTGTGTGTGTGTGTGTGTGTGTGTGTGTGTGTACTTCCCAGAGAGCCAGAGCTTGGAAATTTGAATTGGGGAAATTAATGATATTTTCTGGAATCACCCAGCAACCATAGACACCAGTCACGAGGAAAGCCCGTTCTGAAGTTATCTGGTCATCTCTTCTCCCTTGTCTTCTAAAAACAGTACCTAAGAGAGCTGTCAGGAAAGAACAGGAAAGCAACACCCGACTAAAGCACCGCCACTGGCTGCCCATCAGCTATTGGGCGCAACTCAAAGTGCTGACCTTAACCTACAAAGCACAAAATGGCCTGGTTCTCAGCTACCTCCAAGATGCGAATCTCACAGTTAGGAACTGGCTTGGGTTACTAAGATGACCTCTCTATCCTGCCACCCCCACAGGTACGTCCCATGGGAACCCATGAAAGGACCTTCTCGGCTGCTGCACCCAGACTCTGGAACTCCTTCCCACTAGAGGCCAGGACTGCCCCATCTCTACTGTCTTTAATAGAGGCGTTTTCTAAAGCATTTGAAAGGCCAGGCGCGACCGAGCCCAAAGAGCTTTCTCTTCAGGCAAGCTTTCCCTGAATGAGGGACTACTTACCGCAAATGGCTGCCAGCTCCGGAGCTTACAATTGTTTCCCCACCAGCTCCGGAGTTTGCAGGAAATTAAGTGCGACCACGCCCACCTAAGTGCGTCCCAACACACTTTTCATGTACCTGCTCTTGGAGGGTGAAAATCCCCAGATCCGGATGTAATCTGGTGAGTGTCGGGCTCTCCTTGCTTCTGTTTGTTTATTTTGCCTCCCGCCCCTTTAAGAAAAGGAATCAGGACAATGACGGGGCGGCTTGGACCGGCAGACAGAGGTGAGCCTGCATTCTTTTGTCCCTTTTTTTCTCCCTCCCCTCACGCAGACAGGAGCAAGGAAGTGCGGAGGGGTGGGTACGCAGGAAGAGCAATGAACCCCCAAGGTCTCTGGTCTGAATTTAAGTGGCCAGCGGATCTTAGGGGTCGTGTGAAATGGCTATACTGTACAGACTTTGGGTTTATAACCACTTGTAACTTTGTGTTTATATCTCTCCTTGTGTGACTGCATTGCCACTATGTTATCAATTGTTAGTTTTAATGTTGCCTTCTAATGCTTAAGGTACCCCTCAATTCCCTGTTTCTCAAACTGAATGTATGTCTTAAGTGTAATAAACTGTATATTGGCTCTCCTTACTGCAAGCCACCATGGGTTCTTTTCCAAGAAGAAAGGCGGGGTAAAAATACTCATAAATGAATAAATGAATAAGGAGATTGGACAGATTCCTGGATGAAAAGTCCATCACAGGTGACAAGCCATGATGGAGATGTGTAATCACCAGGCTTAAAACCGGGGTACTTCAAGGGCCAGATGCAGGGGTGTGGTATCAGGAGACAGAGATCTAGTCTCGTGCGCTCCCAGAGGCATTTGGTGGGGCCACTGTGAGATACAGGAAGCTGGACTAGATGGGCCTTTGGCCTGATCCAGCAGGGCTCTTCTTAGGTTCTTATGTTCTTATGTTCTCACTGAACTAGACCTAGGCTATCTGTTTCTACTAAGAACGGCTGCAGATGGTCAGCTAACACCTTCTCCAGGATCTTGCCTAAGGATGGGATATTGGCTATGGATCTGTATTTATTATCATCATCTCCTGCTAAATCCAGTCTTCAAGGAGGGATCATAGAACCGTATCAGCGCTTGAGACCATGAGTTCCATTTTGTCTGTGAAGACTCTCAGTCATCCAGGTGAGTTTATCTGGAAGTGGAGTCATGGCAACAGGACTTCTTTTTCTTGAGAGATAGAAACGTTTCTCTGCTCATCCAAACAGCTTCATCAGTCTGAATACAGCTAATGGGAGTCCTCCATCTTATAGTCAGTCAGCTTTGACCTCTTGTCACCCTGGTCTGAATTAGGCTCATAAGATGAACAATGGCCTGAATAGGCTCGTTAGGGAGACAATAGTATCCCTAGCCTTAAGGTGAACAATGGCCTAAGGTGCTGAAACCTATCAAGAATGGGACCTTAGCTATGGCCTTGGTGGTGAAGGCTTTTTGATTTGTCTGGGTACTTTGGAAAGCACAGCCTGATAAGTAGCAGATAGACTATGCCTGAGGCCGCCACCTCTGTTGAGGGAGGGGGTTTCGATGCTCACATGAATGGCTTCCCTGACTCCTCTCTCAAACCACCTATTTCTTTGTCTAATATGTGTGCATCCTCATCTTTGAAAGAGTGCCCTTTGTCCTTCAAATGGAGGTGTACATGAGTTCCATTGTTGTACCACTCTAACAGTTAGGGTTTTCCTGATTTTCAACACCCCGTCCCTGGCCCTCTGATCTGCCATGATGACACTAGACAGAGTAATCTGGGTTGGTTCCTAACTGGGGAAAGGCTTCTCCCTATTTCTCCAGGTTTCACAAGCCAGGTCAGCTTGTTTGATCAGATCTGACGTCAGATTTATTCGGTTGGCATACAGTCCTTGGAGTCTCCCAGCAGGATGAGTTGCAAGCTCCAAGTAAAGGAAATTCTCCCCATGCAAACCCCAGCTTGGCGAATCTGTTGGAAAAGGGAGTTTTCATTCACTTATTTATTTATTTAAAATATTTTACCCCACCTTTTCCCATGAAAAGTTCCCAAGGTGGCTTCCCACATTAGAAGGCAATGTTTCAAGTTGGAAACAATGAGGATACAAAGGTCGTTAGCATCATTAGAAGGCAATATTTAAAGGTAAGAACAATGAATATCAAGAGGCAGCTTGCATCATTAAAAGACAACATTGCCGTCAATGATGAGCAGACAATGTTTAAATGCCACTCCAAAAAAGCAGAAAACACCAGTAGCACTAAAAAAAAAAATCCAGTGCCATCCGGAATGCATAACAATCCATGGAAACAAACAAGTGCATAGCAATTCATCAAAACTGACAAAAGCCAGAGACTTGCTTCTTCAGCTGGAAAGCAGCCCTCTCCCCATCAGAACTGACCCCAAACCCCATGCCACGAAGGAAGCCATCATTCCTGCTAGCTGGGGGATTTTGGGAGATGTAGTCCCCCCCAGGGGATGTTTCCTCTCCTCTTATCCTGCTGAGAACCGGCCAAGGGAGCCCCCTCACCATCAGACCTGACCCACCCCTTATGCCACTAAAGAAGCCATCGTCCTTGCTAGTAGGGGGATTTTGGGAGGTGTAGTTCCCCCCCCAAGCATATCCGCTCTCGCCTGATTTCGGAAGCTAAGCAGGGTCGGCCCTGCTTAGCACTTGGATGGGTGACCACCAGGGAATACCAGGTGCTGTTGGCGCCTGGAGTAGGAACTGGTGAACCACCCCAGTATTCCTGCCAAGAAAACTCCATGGACATGGGGTCACGAAGAGTCCGCCACCAGTCTCACGACTATAACGACACAACACATACACACAGCCTCTCCCCCCCCCGCGCATTTCCTCTCCTGTTATCCTGCTGGGAAGCGGCCAAGAGAGTCCCCTCGCTGTTGTGTATTGATCTGTATTCCTATTATCTGTACTTTCTTATGTTGAAGTAACTGCCTTCCTGTTCCAAAGG
>JAHTLZ010000007.1:48976458-48986624 GCA_023846285.1 Phrynocephalus versicolor | reverse complement strand
TTGTTGTTGTTGTTGTTGTTGTTGTTGTTGTTGTTGTTGTTGTTGTTTTAACCAAGCCACTGAGGCCCCGTCCTGCTGACTCAGAAACCTCAACTGAGCCTGGATTGTCTTCTGCTGTTGAGGCCACCGAGCTAAAAGTGAAGCGGAGAGAGAAGGAGCTGAAAGGGATATGGCATAGAATTTGAGCTACCTTTTTATTTTAGATGGCCTTAATTCCATTTATCTCTCACTTTTCTTATTTTTTAAAATTTATTTATTTAGTTATTTATTTATCAGTTATTAGTTATTTTTCCCATTTGTTCTTATTTTGAATTGTCAGACCATTTTGATTTATTGTATTTGTGCTTATTTGTTTATTTGTTCTTGTTATTGTTATGATTTGATTATTTGGTTTGGTTGATTAGTTTTTATTTTCTATTTTAAGTTGTTTAATATGTTTTTATATTTTGCATACATCTGTAAACCACCCAGAGTAGCTTTTTTGCTAGATGGTTGCAGTATATCAATCAAATTTATTTATTTATTTATTTATTTATTTATTTATTTATTTATTTATTTATTTATTTATTTATTTATGCACGCATGCATGCATGCATGCGTGCATTTATGCATTTATATACCATCAGCCTTCCAAAAAGGAACTCCGGGCGGTTTACAATAATAAACAGTTAAAAAGCATAAGATATAAAATATTAAAATAGAGAAATAGATGGGGGTGGGGTGGGGGAACTAAGCAAAACTAATAACTAATCTTCCGGGAAGATGACTTAACCTTAGAACTGCAGAGCTGGAAGGAATTCAATGGATCATGGATCCAGCCCCTCTCAAGGAGGCATGGGGAGGATTCGAACTCTCTACCCTCTAGCTCCACAGCCAGAGACTTAAACTCCTGAGCTATCCCCCTCTTCTTAAAAAATGGTACCTGTTTGATGGAGCACTCCCCAGACCCAAGTGCTAGGCTCTCCCTTGTGTGTGTTGCGTCATTGCAGTCGTGACCGACTCTTCATGACCCCATGTCCATGGAGTTTTTCTTGGCAGGAATACCAGAGTGGCTTGCCAGTTTCTACTCCAGGCGCCTATAGCACCTGGTATTCCCTGGTGGTTTCCCATCCAAGTACTAACCAGGGCCGGCCCTGCTTAGCTTCCATCTAGTCCAGCTTCCTGTATCTCACAGTGGCCCCACCAGATGCATCTGGGATTGCATGAGACTAGATCTCTGTCTCCTGATACCACTCCCCTGCATCTGGTCCTTGAAGTACCCCGGTTTTAAGCCTGGAGATGACACATCTCCATCATGGTTTGTAACCTGTGATGGACTTTTCCTCCAGGAATCTGTCCAATCCCCTTTTGAAGGCATCCAGGCTAGATGGCATCACCACCTCCTGTGGCAGGGAGTTCCACAGACTAACAACGTGCTGGGTTAAAAAAAAATTCTTTTGTCTGTTCTTACTCTCCCAGCCCACAATTTGAGTGGATGTCCCCTAGTTCTGGTATTTTCTGAGAGGGAGAAGAGCTTCCCTCTATCCACTTTTGCATCAGATTGTTAAACAGCTGAAAACATGTGCCACGCATCTTCCTTGGACTGTTGTCTGTGAAGCTGCCAGACCATTTCTATGTGAAGCAGAGAGAGAGAGAGAGAGAGAGAGAGAGAGAGAGAGAGAGAGGATGCACAGTGGTTCTGCTTACGCCAAAGAGCAAAAGGCATGAAATGGACAATCCTTGGACAAGCTTTGTCGCTTGTTTGCGGCTTGATTCCCATCCGCTATCTGTTGCAGGGAGCGATTTATTCCGTTTTCTCATGCATTTCCACTAAAGTAACAAGAACAGTAGCTCCCCAAAGCGAGGAAATGCAGTCGCTTGAAGGGGACACCAAGAAAATGCTTTGAAAGACACAGAGGAGGGTGGGCACTCTAAGACTTTTTGGTTTTCATTTCGCTTCATTGGATTTCGCCTGGAATGCAAAAGAAGGGATGGAAAAGGGTGTGGCATGAAAGCCAAAAATGAGCAGCTGGGCACGGGTGGGGGCAAATGGTTGAGCCCCGTGGCGCAGTGGTTAAATGCCTATACTGCTGGTAAAACTGTGCTCACAACCAGGTCGCTGGTACGAGGTTCACTCAGCCTTCCACCCTTCCGAGGTCGGTAAAATGAGTACCCAGCTTGCTGCGGGGGGGGGGGATGTGTAGCCTGCACACTGTAATTAAATTGTAAACTGCCCAGAGACGACTTGAAGTGGTATGGGGCGGTATATAAGCAGAACAATTTTTGATCCCAGCTCTCAAATGTCAAATAAATTAAAATCCGCAGAGCTTTGATACCTGTGAGTTGGAGGGGAACCCTCCCTTCTCCCTATTTTATGTAAAAAGTGATGCTCCTGGAGGCATCAAGAAAAAATTATCTTTCTTTGAAAAAAAAATGCTACTAGGAAAGATGCCACTTGGAGTTGTGTAGGACCTTAAAGGCAGTAGAAGCCGCTTGGAGGCCTATGTATGGCCTGCAACCCACACTTGGTCTGCTCCAGTTTAAAAGCAAAAAACAGGCGGATACATTAGATTTTGCATGGACGAAACCCCACACGGCAGCACCCCGGGTGGGAATCCTGCTGTTTTTGAACATTCTGTGTGATTCACAGATTCGCTCAGCAAGCTTTGCAACCATCCTGCAAAGAAAAGCTAGCTACCCCGTGTTGTTAAGAGTCTTGAACTGCGGGACTCTTTTGCCTTTCTGTTCTATCAAGCAGCATCTGATTTAGACCAATCCTATGAACCAAGAACCTCCAGACTTCGTGCCATTAGGAGCCTCGCTCAGGTCTTGCAGACTTGTAAGCCATGGTTTCTTTTATTGATTCAGTCCATCGCACAGTGGCTGTTCCTCTTCTCCTGACTGACTGCCATTTTCCTGACCGTTCATATCTTTTGATGTCCAAAGCACTGTAGCTCCAATTTGTTGTCTCAGTTTGTTGTCAAGTGGTTTCTGACAGATGGTGGTCCCGTGGCTTCCAGACGTTCGTGTCAGTAACAGCCCCGTTAAGGTCTTGTAAACATAATTCTGTGGCTTATATTACTGAATCAATCCATCACACATTGGCTCTCCTGCCTTTCCCTACTGCCTTCCTCTAGCGTTAGTTTTTTTTTCAAGTGAGTTTTCTGTACCACGATACATGCAAAATATGATAACCGTAATTAAGTTATTTCACATTTCTACTACAGAGGTGATAAGAACATAAGAAGAGCCATGCTGGATCAGGCCAAAGGCCCATGTAGTCCAGCTTCCTGTATCTCACAGTGGCCCCACCAAATGCCTCTGGGAACACATGAGACTAGATATCTTGTCTCCTGCTACTACTCCCCTGCATCTTGCCCTTGAAGTACCCCGGTTTTAAGCCTGGAGATTACACATCTCCATCATGGTTTGTAACCTGTGATGGAGTTTTCCTCCAGGAATCTGTCCATTCCCCTTTTGAAGGCATCTAGGCCAGATGCCATCACCACATCCTGTGGCAGGGAGTTCCACAGACTAACAATACACTGGGTAAAAAAATATTTTCTTTTGTCTGTTCTTACTCTCCCAGCCCTCAATTTGAGTGTATGTCCCCTAGTTCTGGTATTTTGTGAGAGGAAGAAGGGTGTCCCTCTATCCGCTTTACTCATGGCCTGCATTATTTTGTACATCTCAATCATATCCCCCCTCAGGCGCCTTTTTTCCAGACTAAAGAGCCTCAAATGTTTCAGCCTTTCCTCATAAGGGAGGTGTCCCAGCCCAGTAATCATTTTAGTCGCTCTCTTCTGCACCTTTTCCAGTTCCACTATGTCTTTTTTGAGATGCGGTGACCAGAATTGTACACAATACTCCAGGTGCGCCCTTACTAATGACAGTCCCTCACTGGCGAAAAGACGGCAGGAAACCCATTCTTAGTGCCGCTGCAATGGTTACATTTATTTGAAATTGTATGCAGTCAGACATGATGGGAGCAGAGCTTGGAATAACAATTTAAAAATAACAGTTTCCTTGTGATAACTTGGTGGTTTTAGGTCTCTGGCTGTGGATGCAGAGTTTAGGAGGTAACTGACTCCATTGTTGTACTGCTCTAACAACTGGGAAGTTGTCCCCCCCCCCCAAAATTCGGCCTAAATCTGGCTTCTTCTACCTTACTTATTGTTTATTTCATAGAATCTGAGGATCATAGAATCATAGAGTTGGAAGAGACCTCAAGGACCATCTAGTCCAACCCCCTGCCATGCAGGAACCCCCATTATAGGACTCCCGACAGATGGCCATCCAGCCTTTGCTTAAAAACCTCCAAAGAAGGAGACTCAACCACCCTCCGTGGCAGCATCTTCCACTGCCGAACAGCTCTAACCGTCAGGAAGTTCTTCCTAATGTTTGAATTGAATCCCTTTTCCTGTAGTTTGAGACCATTGCCCCGCATCCTAGTCTCTGAAGCCATGGAACAAACCAGTCCCTTCAATGTGACATCCTTTCAAATGTGTAAACAGCTATCGTATCCCCTCTCAGCCTTTTTTTTTGTAAGGCTAAACATTCCCAGCTCCCTAAGCCGCTCCTCGAAAGACATTTCTTCCAGACCCTCAATTCTTCTGGTTGCTCTCCTCTCGACCCTCTTCAGGTTGTCAACATCTTTTTAAAATTGAGGTGGACAGAACTGGACACAGTACTCAAGGTGGGGTCAGACCAGAGCAGAATAGAGTGGTACTATCACTTCCCTTGATCTACCCCAGGGGTGCCCAAACTTTTTGTAAGGAGGGCCAGATTTGGTGGCTGAGAATGTGTCAGGGGCCGGTTGCTCCCCGATCGTGCCACCCCACTGCAAGCCCCACCCACTGACCCATAAGCCCCACCCACTGACCCCTTGCAACCCCACCCATAGGAAGGAAGGCGAGGACCAAGGGAGGGAGGGAGGAAGGTGGAAACCAAGAGAGGAAAGAAGGAAGGTGGGGACCAAAGGAAGCACAGGGAGCCTTGGCCACAGGTCGCCCCTTGGAAGAGGTGATCTGTGCGGCCTTGCACCACCACCCCAAGCTCCCCAGCTGTGGCAACGGCTCGCCCGCCAGCCCACCCCAAAGCTCCTTGGCGGTGGCAGAAGCCTGCTGGCGTGCCCACCCCCACACATTTCCCTGCGGTGCCGGTGGTGGCAGACCGCCCAGCTGCCCAGCTGCCCAAGCTTCCCAGCAGTGCCAGTGGCGCGGCCCACCCAATCACTGCCCCGTGCATACACCCAACCTCACAATGTTGCTGGCTATGCCAGTGGCGGCGGCCTGCCTGCAAGCCGCCCTGCGCGCATGCGCCAATCTTCACAAGGTTCCTGGTGATGCCGGTGGTGGCGGCCCGCCCGTGCGCCACCTCCGTGTGTGCACCCAGCCCCCAAGCTTCCTGGCGGTGCTGGTGGTGGTGGCCTGCCGCCTCGCCCACCCACCCAGCCTCACAAGCTTCTGCTCACCAGCCGGCCAGCCCGCCCAGCCCCTCAAGCTTCCTGGCAGTGTCAGTGTTGGTGGAAGATTTTTTTTTAAAAAAAAATGGGGCGAAGGAGGGGGAGGGAGGGACAGGCCAGCCGGCCGCAGGCCACTCAGAATGGCCTGATGGGCCAGATTTGGCCCCCGGGCCGGACTTTGGGCAGGCCTGATCTAGACACTATGGTTCTGTTGATGCAACCAAGAATCGTGTTGGCTTTTTTGGCCACCGCATCACACTGCTGTGCTGCCTCATGTTCAGCAGTGTGATGCAGCGGTCAAGAAAGCCAACATGATTCTTGGTTGCATCAACAGAACCATAGTGTCTAAATCAGTGGTTCTCAGCCTGTGGGTCCCCAGATGTTCCTGATCTGCAACTCCCAGAAGTCTTCATCACTAGCTGAGCTGGCCAGGATTTCTGAGAGTTGCAGTCCAGGAACAAACATCTGGAGACCCATAGGTTGAGAATCAGTGGTCTAGATCAAGGGAAGTGACAGATCAAGAGAAGTGATCACTGAGGTCCCTTCTAGCTCTGCAATTCTAATACTGTACAGCAGTAGCTTTGCAGCCTTCCATCCTCATGGTGAACTCCAGGTGTAACTGATGTGTGCGTTGTGCTGAAATTCTGTCTTGTGGTTGCATGCATCAGAGGGGACCACCTTTGAAGCAGTGGGACCTTCCAGAAAGGGGTGGTGAATCCCACCCGTGTGCAAGCAATGGTAACAAAGGAGCATTTGCACACCACCAGGTTTTGGATAGTAAGGAGCGTGGTGGCTCAGCGGGCAGGAGCGCTGAAACAGTCAGCTGCAAAGTCGGCAGCTCGATGGTTCGAATCCCGGGTGCCACGCTGCAGAGTGAGCTTCCGCTGATAACCCCAGCTCCTGCCAACCTAGCAGTTCAAAAGCATGTAAATGCAAGTAGATAAATAGGTACCACCGTAAAAAGCAGGAAGGTAAAATAGTGTTTCCTTGCAGCTGTGCTGGTCACGTGGCCACAGACTTGCACAACACTGGTTCTTTGGCTTAGAAACGGAGATGAGCACCAACTAGCATGCATGTGCGGGGAAACCTTTACCTTTGTGTTTACCTTAAGTTTTGGATCAGTGGTTAGAACCAAACAAGATTCCAGTCATTAGACTACAGTTGTAATTAGAGGTGTGCTGACTTGGTGTTTTGGCTTACAGCCAGGCCACAGGGTAATTTCCAGGAATTGTCATGCAAAAATACAAATTTACACACATCTAACTGTAACATAAACTGTGCTCCAGTCCTTTTCTGGAGTAAATGTTAAGCCCTGGTTTACTTAATTTCAAAGTTTAAAGGTACTTAAAGGCTAACAAAGTTTTTAGCTGGCATAGGTTTTCATGGATGGCAACTTTATTTCTTATGATGCATCCCGTCCCTTGTTATTTACTGGGTGTGGCCTCACTAATGATGGAAGAGAAACATGAAATGGTCCAGGCACTGCTGAGTGTGGATTTCATCCATCTGGTTGTAGTCTTAATTTTTTAAAGAAGGGAAATAAAACAAAGACTTTAATTTACTTTTGGAAAACAGGCAACTAAGGAACTCTCTCTCTCTCTCTGTTTATATTTTATTTTTTTGCAAAAAGGAACTGTAAACAGGAGAAACTACCAACTATATATTTTTCAAAAATAGCTTTCCAAATTCTGGCCAGATCTTTTTGCAAAAATATCCACACAAGGAAGGACAGTCATTTAAGTGGTTTGGGCGGTTTGCAGGCTGTTTCTTGTGCAACCAAATACACAACCAAGGCCTGACCAAACTCTCAGAGGGGACATAACACAGTTCTGTACGATTCCAATCGAAATCTGACTTTTGTGTAAGATGGTGTCTGCGCTACACAATCGAATTAACTGGATCCCACTTCAACCGTTCATAGCTCCATGTTATTGAATCCTGCAGTCTGTCATGTAGAGAGCAACTTATACAATAGAAGAATGAGGGGAAAGAAGATACCACTTTTCAGATACTGTACCTGAAGGAGCAGTAACTGTTCTCAATCATCCCCTAGTGCAGGACATACAAAAATGGGCCTCAAGTTGTGGCCAACTAGGTTCAGGCTGAATATCAGGAAAAACTTCTTAACTGTTAGAGCAGTGCAAGAATGGAACCAATTACCACAAGAGGTGGTGAGTCCTCCAAAACTGGAGGCATTCATGAGAAATTTATATCACCACACAGCACAGATCCTTTGATTTGTGTTCTTGCTTTGAGCAGGAAGTTTGAGCTGATGTTCTTATAGGCCCTTTCCCACTTAATTATTCTCTGATTCTCTATTTCTCTGCTATAGTTCAGGAGAGGGTAGAAGAGAACTCGTAACTTCTTCCCCAAACTGCAGATCTCATGCTCCCATGGGATGGGATGATGGCAATTAACAGCTCAGTGGTTTAGGTAAGCTCAGTGGTTTAGTTAAACAAAAGAATTTTTTTTACCCAGTGTGTTGTTAGTCTGTAGAACTCCCTGCCACAGGATGTGGTGATGGCATCTGGCCTGGATGCCTTCCAAAGGGGATTGGACAGATTCCTGGAGGAAAAGTCCATCACAGGTGACAAACCATGATGGAAATGTGTAATCTCCAGGCTTAAAACCAGGGTACTTCAAGGGCCAGAGGCAGGGGAGTGGTATCAGGAGACAAGATATCTAGTCTCGTGCGCTCCCAGAGGCATTTGGTGGGGCCACTGGGAGTTACAGGAAGCTGGACCAGATGGGCCTTTGGCCTGATCCAGCATGGCTCTTCTTATGTTATCTTTTTTATATTCTTATGCCAGAGGTTGGGAGTTCGATTCCACACCGTGCCTCCTTGAAAGGGGCTGGATTTGAGGATCTAGAGCAATGATGGCCAGACTTTTAGAGACCGAGGGCCCAAACTGCAATTCAAAACCCACTACTTTTCTGCAAAGTGCCAATACAGCAACTTAACCAGAATACAGGTGGCTGTGAAGGGGGGGATGTTGGGTGCCCACAGAAAGGGCTCCGGGTGCCATAGTTTCACCAACACTGATCTAGAGGGCCCTACGAGCTAGGATAATGATGAAGTTAATGTTGATGATGAAGAAAGCAGAACTGAACGGCTCTAACTGTGGTGTCTAGATCCACGTTAAGAGGCCTCCGAGGAATTATAAAACAGGTAAATGCTTCTTAAAGCTGATCCAGAATTTGGTTGCATTTCGTTTTTACCCTGGTGTTCTGGATGAGGAAATGGTTGGTCAGGTTTTAGACTTTTCCCTCTCTCCCTTAGCTAGGCCTTTTGACTTTCCTCCAGAGGTTCCCCCCCCTTTCCTCTCTCTCTCTCTCTCTCTCCTTCCTTCTTGTGAAATCAGCTGAAAAGGGGGAGAGTGCATTGCAGCACAGAAGTGGCTTGTACAAATGCCCCCACCCCCAAAAAAGTAACAGTATTTCTTTAATTCCAGCCTTCACCCATTCTTGGGACTTTTGAGACAAAAGAGAGGATTGGGTTATAGCCTTTTGGCCTGTCGTTTTCCCCAGGCGATAGATACCCTGTCAAATTTTGGATCATAATTTTGGGGCACATTCGGGGTTGATTAATAAAAGTTCAGGCAGATCGATCACCCTTGAGAGCGAGACATTTTGCTTAACTTGAGAATCTAAAGACCTTTGAAGTAATTACTTAAAAGTTAATGTAGTTAATTGTAACTGGTTCGGTTTTTTTGAGGGAGTGACAAGGGCAGGAGGTTCTACAGTTGTCACACAAAGAGTACAAGTTACTTTACCGGTTTTACAAGTAACATTTTCTAGTTACTTTCAAATGTCACTTTTTAAAGTTCCCCACCGCCACCCCCACTTTTCTGATAGTCTGGAATTGGATTAGTGGACGCGTCCATGAAACGTTACATTAAAATATGAAAGTTATTATTTAAGGTGCCACATGCTTTTTGTCTTTTGTTTGGTTTTATTTTTTCTTTGATTTTCGCCTGGAATTCTTGCATAGGCTAGCACGGCGACCTTCTCCAAAGCAAGAAAATAGTGAGGGGTTAATGAGTTATATTGAGGATCACAACAAAAATAATCTTTTTGGCACTGCAACGAGAAGCTGCAGTAGCGAGTAAGTTTTATTGAAGATTTTAACAAGAGATATGTGGCATTTCAAAAGTGACTTTTTAAGCCCAAGCAGACAAAGTGAAAAACATGCTTCCTGGCAATTCTGCCCACAGAAGTGGGATACAGTATTTGATTTACCTGGATGTTATTGGTTTTTCTCTCTTGCATATCTAGGTACTGTACTTTAATATTGGTTGGGTGCTGGTGAACAGAGAGATCTGAGTGCATTTAGAAATGACCATTAATATCGGTTAAAGCCGATTTGCATCTAACTTGCACTGACTGGTATCCTTTTTCCTGCCTGCCAGTAGGCTTAAACCAGTCTCAGGAAAACAAACGTTGCTTTGTTACCTCAGTAGAGGGAGCGGGAAGTGGGGGGGGGGAATTGGGCTCTCCAGATGTTTAGGTTCCAGAGATCTTAAAACCCTGTGCCTATTGGCCATTCTGGGGAGAAGCCAAGGGGTTGGAGGCGAAGACATCTGAAGGGCGGAAAGTTTAACAGCCTGACAGAGAGACTCACTGTGGTTGGGGTAGGGGGGGCTGTTTGCTGGGGGATTCTGGAATATGTAGTCCACGGTTAATGTTTCTGAACTTTAATAAAACCATTTGGGAAAGAAAGAAG
>JAHTLZ010000007.1:48948957-48967637 GCA_023846285.1 Phrynocephalus versicolor | reverse complement strand
TTTCTTTCTTTCTTTCTTTCTTTCTTTCTTTCTTTCTTTCTTTCTTTGCCCTCCGCCCCTTTAAGAGACTGGAATGCTTCCCGGCAGCTCCCTACGGCAGAGCGGAGGTGAGCCTGCATTCTTTTCTCCCTTTTTTTTTCTCCCTCCCCTCATGCAGACAGGAGCAAGGGAGTGTGGAGGGGTGGGAACACAGCAAGAGGAGCAAACCCCCAAGATCCCTGGTCCGAATTTAAGTTGCTAGCGGAACTTAGGGGTCGTGTAAAAGCGCCCTTAGTTACAGGCATTCCTCACTTAATGGAGTTCCGTTCCTACGACTCGGTCATTAAGTGAATGGGATGTTAAGTGAGGAGTTGAAGGCGGGGGGGGTTGTCTTGTGGTGGGTTGAGGCCGCCCTCCTTGCAGGAAGGCCAAAGCAAGGAGGCTTTCCGGTTGGTCACGGGAGAAGCAGAACCAAAAGTGGGGGGAAATTGAGATGGAGGTGGCCGACGCTCCACCCCTTTCAGGTCCTTCTCCTCCCCAGCCGAAGTATTGTGACACTTGCAACATCCGTCCATTGGAAGCAGCAGAGGTGCTTCCTCGGGCAGCAATTAAGCAGTGGTGGCTTTGGCCACTGCTTCTGATTGTAAGTCCTGAGTAGTCATTAAGCAGGGAAGCTGTCGAGTAGCTGTATTTAAAATCTGCTTGTGTTGTGCAATACCGTCTTTAGTCACTAGATGGTAGTCATTCCAAACCTATCAGAGAGAGAAAGAGAGAGAGAGAGAGAGATGAGGATGAGGATGAGGATGGCAGTCTAAGAAGTTTATTTCTCCATAGAGCTTCCAGGTCATCACCTCTGCTGGGCCCCTACAACTCCCCACATAGTTTTTAAAAAGCAGAAAGGCGATAAGGTGCTGCCACCAGGTTTTGATGGAGGAGTTGATCAAGGAGAGATCTGAAGGAACAGCAGGGTAAATGCAGAAGGAGCAGTGGGATGGACAGAGAGAAAGAACAGCAGATTGATGAAGCCCTTTGGATGAGCAGTGAACGTTTCTATCTAGCATGAAAAAGAAGTCCAGTTGCCATGACTCAACTTCCAGACGAACAGCAAGAAAGGAAAATTTGGAAGATCATAGAACAGAAGCAGTATCAGCGGGGGGGGGGGGCCCCTAAGCCTTGAGATATGGCTAGATCTACTTGTTTTTTTAAAAAAATGAGTTAAAATTAGATTGGGTTGGATTGGAGTTCACCTTAAGTTGCACTCAGATGGGAGTTAAAAACTGTAGTATCTTTGCAGCAAAATGCACTTCTAAAGCAGAGCTTGAAAATGTGATGCTTTTAGACTCCCGCTCTGAGAGATGTTATTTTGAGGGTGCATTCTGGGTATTGTAGTGCCCCCCCAAAACAAGTCCTATTTCGAAGCTCTGCTCTGGAGGGAAGGCTTGGTCAAAGAAAGGAAAACTAACATAGGTTTATTGCAGACTCAAAGAAAGAAATCTCAAGCAGCGTTCTGACCGGGCCAAGATGCAGAAAGAGGGGCTGGGAAGGGCAGGTGAGAACGAGGGGTCTCTTTCCCCCTTTGGATGGTTCTGGCAGTCAATTCCCTCCGGGGGAACAGCAGATGTTGAGTTACGGCTTTGCCAGAAAGGAAAATCACATCCTGTTCTCCTTCTTCCAAGGACAGGCTTAAGAAATATATACTTTGAGAAGAGTGGAGGCAGACAGGAGGGCAGAAAGAGCTGGCGTAGAATCATGGATCAGTGGGGATCCGCTTGGGAGGACGCTGGAAAGGCGCCAGTTTAGGCAGCTTAAAAGCAAAACATGTGGGGCTAATTGACAGCTCTGTCCCGAGGCTCCCCTCCGTTCTTTGGCGCTCAGTTCCGCACTTGTTCTTGGTCCATGTTGTCGGCCACCTGGTCTTTCCTGTTTATTTATTTTTCTCTTAATGCAGGGGAAAAAATCATCCTGGGAACAAAAGAAGGAGAGCAGAGCAAACCCAGGAGAAACTTTCTCCTTGTTTTCCCTGCCCCGCCAGCTGGCCTGCACTCCGATTCCCATTGCCTCTCAGCTGGGGAGGATGGGGGTTATAGCCACACCCATCTAGAGGAGAGTCAGGTTACTGGCGGTTGAACTGGTGGGGGCATTGCGTTTATTTGTTGCTAGGTTTCCTTATAAATCAGGCATGTCCAAACTTCGGCCCTCCAGATGTTTTGGACCTCAGCTCCCACAGTCCTTTGCCAATGGAAATACAGGCTTGGAATTCTGGGAGTTGTGGTCCAAAACATCAGGGTGGCCAAAGTTTGGACATGCCTGTTATAAATGGTGGGATCCCTGCTGGAGATTTACACATGCAGAAGGAAAGTCCCGTAAGTCATGGGAATGGATTGTTGCTCATTCATAAAATCATGGAATCATGGAGTCGGAACGGAACGATAAGGCCATTAGGTCCACCCCCACCCCGACTCAAGGCAGAAATCCCGTTCGAAGCAGATCTGACAGTGGATTGTCCAATTTTCTCTTGAATGCCTCCAGTGTTAGAGTGCTCACCAACTCCTGAGATCAGGAGTTCCATTATTGTACTGCTCTAACAGTTAGAAAGTTTTCCCTGATATTCAGCCTAAAATCTGGCTCCCTGTGGCTGGAGCCCATTATGATATGTCCTACACTTCGGGATGATCATGGACAGATCCTGCCCCTCCTTCTATATGACGGCATTTCACGAATTTGAAAAAGTGCTCTCCTCTCTCCCCTTGGCTTCCTTTCCTCAAGGCTAAACATTCCTAGTTCTTTCAGGCTTTCCTCCTAGAGCTTAGTTTCCAGTCCTCTGATTAATGGATTGGTGGATAGCTCAGTGAGTTAAGTGTCTAGCTGTGGAGCCAGGGCCCTCCCTTATGAGGAAAGGCTAAAACATTTGGGGCTCTTTAGTCTGGAAAAAAGGCGCCTGAGAGGGGGATACGATTGAGACGTACAAAATAATGCAGGGCATGAGTAAAGTGGATAGAGGGAAGCTCTTCTCTCTCTCCCAAAATACCAGAACTAGGGGACATCCACTCAAATTGAGGGCTGGGAGAGTGAGAACAGACAAAAGAATTATTTTTAACCCAGCATGTTGTTAGTCTGTGGAACTCCCTGCCACAGGATGTGGTGATGGCATCTGGCCTGGATGCCTTCAAAGGGGGATTGGACAGATTCCTGGAGGAAAAGTCCATCACAGGTGACAAAACATGATGGGGATGTGTAATCTCCAGGCTTAAAACCAGGGTACTTCAAAGAACAGATACTGTATAAGGGAGTGGTATCAGGAGACAAATATCTAGTCTCATGCACTCCCAGACGCATCTGGTGGGGCCACTGTGAGATACCGGAAGCTGGACTAGATAGGCCTTTGGCCTGATCCAGCATGGCTCTTCTTATGTGGTGGGAGTTCGTTCCTCACTCCACAAGAACAGCCAGCCTGGGTGGCCTTGGGCAAGCTGCACCGTCCCAGGGCCTCCCTCAGAGGAAGAGAATGGCAAACCACTTCTCATTCCCACCCTGGAAAACCCTGAATTTCCTGATAAATATCTTTGTTTCCCCCCTTCTCAACATCACAGTCCTTTTCTCTCCCTCCCTCCCTCCCTCCCTCCCTCTCTCTGTATCTGGGTGCCACACATGCCTCTAATTTTAAAGTTTTAATAACCTCTGCGGGAAGGGATTAAGTTGCTAATTCCTCCCCCCCAACCCCTCCTCATCACATATCAAAAGATGAACAGGAAAGTTGGCAATTAGTTGGAGGAACAGCTTTGAGCTTCTGTCTTAGGATGCTTGGGGCTGAGGAGCTGAGGAAAAAAGGAATATACAGTACATCTAATTCCCACCCACCCCACCCCACCAGGCTCCCAGTGGAAAACAATAGGAGCCGCCATGTCTGAGTTAAATGCAGGTAGACAGATTCATCGGCCCTAAAAATGCCCAGGAGTCCATTAAAAGCTCGACAAATAGCAGCGGGCACTTTTGAGAGAAGAGCTTTAAAGGGTGACGGATGCCTGGCAAAGTGACACGATTAATTGATTTACCTCCTCGAGCTTCCTTCACCGTTTGGCTGGCACGGTCCCTTTTCTGTTTAAAAATAGAAGCTCTTAATGATCTTTCCAAGGCAGCTGAATGCGTCCCTATTGTCGTCCCCCCCCCCCTTTTGAAAATTCGCCCCCCATTTCTTCCTTAGATGTGTCACCATGTCCGGCTCCTTCTCTTTGAGCTCTGAAATGCTGAGGGGTTTCGCCTTCAGGTCATTGAAAGAAGGGGAAGTAGTTGCATTTACTTCCATTATGAGGCAAAAGAAAAAAGAAAAAAAGAGAAACTAAAAAGGAGGGGTAAAAAACAGTGGCACCTTTAAGGCTAATTCAGGGAGAAAACAGGACTAGGCCCCACCATCCTCAAAACAACACAAATGCCAGAACAGGTGATACCTTGATTGGCCCATGAGGAAAATAAGACAAAAAATATATATCTAAAGCTAGCTTTCGGTGACAATTCATGTCCCTCAGGTGCTGTACCATCTTCTCGTGTGTAAGTGTGAGGTAGATGAATTATTACTGAAAACTGTCTTGAGTTTTAGGGTTTGTTTTGTTTTGTTTTGTTTTGTTTTACTTCCTTCATGGTCCAATAAAGGCATTTGTAGTACTGTAAAAACAAATGGTTATAATTATTAATGTGTGCTTCTGTGGGATTTTCCCCACTTATGAAGACATTTGAGGTGATAACAGAGATCACATAGCAAAACATGCCTCTCAGGCTGTAAGGGAAAGCAGCAGTGAGTATTTTATTCAATATAATCATAACACAAAGTGAATGAAAAACATTGTGTAGCTGACAGGAAAATGTGTTTGCATTTGTAAATTGTCTGTGAAGATTCTCTGTCATCCAGGTGAGGTTATCTGGGAGTTGAGTCATGGCAACTGAACTCCTTTTCTTGTTTCACTACTTATCCAAGCAGCTTTGTCAGTCTGAGGAAAGTTAGTAATGAGGCCTCCAATTTATAGTTCACCTTGGTTTCACATCATAGTGGTCTGGATAAGTTTGTTAGGTGGACAGTGGCCTGAATAGGCTCGTTAGATGTACAATGACCTGGGATGCATCAAAGTCCCCCCTATGCAATCCTTCCCAAAACCCATTAAGATGGTTTGTTAGCTGTGGCCTTACTGGTGGAGGTGTGAAGTGCTTCTGATTTGTCTGGGGATGGATGAAAGGGAAGCATGACAAGTTGCAGACAGATTGTGCCTGAGCCCCCCACCTCTTTTGAGAGAGGGGTTTTCAATACACTCAGAGCTGTATGCTCTGTATAGTAGGACCCCTGTATCCACTGATTCATTATCCACTGATTAAGCTATCCATGGTTGGCAGAGGAAAAAAAATTAAATAATTCAGCAGCCACAAAGCAAGCTTTAAAGTAAGCTGTTGTCAAAAATAGCAGCTGTAAAGCAATCTATTGTCACAAACAGTGGCCATAAAGCAAGCTACTTTCTCAAAACAGCAATCATAAAGCAAGCTACTGTCAGGAAAGAGCAGTTTGGTGGTGGCTGGGCAGGCGTTCTCTCTTATCCACGGTTTTCATTATCCACGGGAAGGCCTGGAACCAATCTCCAGCAGATACTGGGGTCCTACTGTAGTTACAAGTGAAGGCCCAAATTAAAGGGACTTTATTCATTTGTGTGATTTCAGAATAGCAATCGTGTACGCAACGCTGCCTCCTACCTCATGACACGGTCTTCTGTCTTTGAAGACGGTCAGCCATCCAGGTGATATTATCTAGAGGATGAGTAACGGCAGGAAGTTGAGTGTGACTTTCACACACCCCTGGCCATTGTCCATCTAAGGAGCCTGTTCAGACCAGGATGAAGTGAAGCCAAGCTGGAAGGTAAACTGGAGGTCTCCTACACACCTTCCTCAGACTGAAGAAGCTACTCTGATGAGAAGTGAAACGTTTAGACCTAACAAGAAAGGAAGTCCAGTTGCCATGATTCAACATCTAGACACTATCTCCTGCATAAGTTTGGCCCCATGCTGGTTGGAACGTCTGATGAGGGGCCAGTTGCATGCTTATTGTGCGCCATATAGACATCCTCTCAAGAATCTACCAGGCTCATAACATCTTGAAGTTCCCAGAGAATTCAGCCCTGCTTCTCCAGTTCCTCGGTCTGAGAGAAGACATTATTTATCAGCTAAACACAATTGCTGACACCCATGAGGACGTGGGTGTTTTTGGCTAAAGCCACCATACGTCAAGAGGGGGAACTCTTGCAGACCTCTGGAGGCTGCAGCTCACAAATCACGAAAACCCCGTGTCTGATTGCAGGCAGGATGAATTCTGGCACATAACATGGCTCCAGTGTCCTGTCCTGACACATGTCATTATGTGCCATTATACTGATCCCTCCCAGGGCTTTTGGTTATAAAATAGTCAGAGGCAGTTGAGCAATTTATTAATTCATTTATTGGATTTTTATACCGCACCATCTAATCCTAAGGCTACTCTGGGCAATTGACAACATGAGGGAATACAAATTATATACTATAAAGCAGGGACAAATAAAATACAAATTATTCTAAGGTTATATAAAACATCAAAACATAAAATAACTATCTCGTATAATCAAATACGACTAACAAAATATGATTAAACTACCAAAAATAAATGAAAAGAGCCCCATGGCGCAGTAGTTAAAAGCCTGTACAGCAGGTAAAACTGTGCTCACGACCTGGGGTTCAATCCCAAGTAGCAGGCTCATGGTTCACTCAGCCTTCCATCCTTCTGAGGCTGGTAAAATGACTACCCAGCTTGCAATGTGTAGCCTGCATACTGTAATTAAAAACTGTAAACCACCCAGAGACTACTTGAAGAGGTATGGGGCGGTATATAAGCAGAACACTTTGCTGTTTTTGGTTTGAAAAAGCCAAATAAGGATAATAAGAGGCTGAGAGAAGAAATTCTCAGATATTATGGGTTATAAAGACTGAGATTCCAGGAAAGATACCCTAAGGCCATGTTTTATACTGGCATTTAAAGATTTTGAGTGGAGGAGCCAAACATATTTCAGGGGGTAATTGATTCCATAAATGAGATCCAACTACCGAGAAGACCCACAATCTCCTCTGGGAGCATTCAGCTTGCCCAAGACCACATAAGTGGAAGGGCATGTAATCCCATCATCCACACATCCTTCCTCTGTGGGATCTCACCTGGCTGCTCTTCCAGTCCCCAGCTTTGCGGGGAAGCATTTCGTCTTACAAAAAGAAGACTGAGAGGGGATATGTTAGCCATGTTTATATATTTGAAAGGATGTCATATCGAAGAGGGGGATGGTTTGTTTTCCATGGCTTCTGAGACTAGGACTCGGGGCAATGGTCTCAAACTACAGGAAAAGAGATTCAATTTAAAACATTAGGAAGAACTTTATGACGGTTAGAGCTGTTCGGCAGTGGAATATGCTGCCATGGAGGGTGGTGGAGTCTCCTTCTTTGGAGGTTTTTAAGCAGAGGCTGGATGGCCATCTGTTGGAAATATTGTGATGGGGGTTCCTGCATGGCAGGGGGTTGGACTAGATGGCCCTTGAGGTCCCTTCCAACTCTATGATTCTATGATTCTAAGAACTAACAAAGCTCTACTAACTTTTCCCTCTCCTGCCTCATGAGGATTGATGGCTATGCTGAAGACCTGTTTCCCCTTGATTTTTTTTCAAGGAAACAAAAAGACAGATACAATGTGATTCTGTGGAAGCACAGTTCCCTGCCATTTAGTTGTGTTTTGAATCAGTGGGATGTATTTTGGAAGGGATAGATAGATACCTGATTTTCCTTTTGAGCTGTGCACCTGGGAGAGAGGTAGAAAGTTTGAGAGCCTCTGTGAGCCATCTCTCCTGGTAAGGAAGCCATGAGGGACAGAGGGTTGTCATTTCAGATACCTTGGCATCTCTGTTTATCAGATAAGTTGGCATGGGGTTGGACTAGATGACCCTTGGGTTCCTCTTTAAATGCAATAGGCCAAATACTGAACAGTCTGGATGTTCAAGGGACATCTTAACTCAGTGGTTTCCAAACTTCGGCCCTCCAGATGTTTTGGACCACAACTCCCACAGTCCTTTGCCATTGGCAACACTGGCTTGGAATTCTGGGAGTGGTGGTCCAAAACATCTGGAGTGCTGAAGTTTGGGCACCCCTATCTAAACTTGAAAGGTCAAACTATATGCTTTGTCCCTTTTGCCATCTTCGTACAGAAGCAACTGAGGAAAAAAAGCATTGGGGGGGGCAGGCAAGAACTGTACCAAAATTACCGAGAAAAAACATCTAAGGGCAGAAACCACTCTGCTAAACAGTTGAAAACTGGGAAAACTTCCAAGTAGGGCTTCTAAATTCAAGTCAGTGTCCGTCCCTCAAAAATGGGTACTCATCAGTGTTTCCGTTTTGCAGAAGATGTTATTTCTGCATTGTCCGGAGCCTCGCCATTCTCCTGTCTTCTCAAGAAGTCTCTGGCACCGGTTTGTACACAACCCCTAAACTCTGCCGCAAATGGCTCCCAGCTCCAGAGCTTAAAATTGTTTCCTCACCAGCTCCGGAGTTTACAGATAATTAAGTGCGACCACGCCCACCTAAGCGCATCCCAGCGCACTTTTCAGGTACCTGCTCTCCGGAGGTGAAAATTCCTGATGCGGCCGGGCTCTCCTTGCTTCTGTTTGTTCTTTTTTTGCCCCCCGCCCCTTTAAGAGATCTGAAGGCAGTGCCTGGACGGCAGAACGGAGGTGAGCGGCGTTCTTTTCTTCCTTTTTTTCTCCCTCCCGTCACGCAGCCAGCAGCCAGGAGTGCGGAGGGGGTGGGAACGCAGGAACAGCAACAAACCCCTAAGATCTCTGGTCCGAATTTAAGTGGCCAGCGGACCTTAGGGGACGTGTGAAAAGGCTCAAAAAAGACTTGTGAAAGCGTTGTCCTGGAGCAGAGAGCAGCACAAACTGCGGGTTTCTATTTCAGGTGTCAAGGGTCCACACCAAGTGAAATGAATGGGATAGCTACTGGAGGGTGGTTTGTGGTGGTGGCACCCTTCCGTGTGAAATTTATTGACATACTAATTTGATTTGTTATACAGTGGACTCATAACATAAAATTTATACAACATAAAAAAATTGGGAGACAGGGGAAATTTGCTTAACATAATCTTCTATGGGACGAATCCATACAACATAAATATGGTCGCGATTAGGGATTACTCTGTTTTCAATGCATCCCTATGGGAAATTTGTATAAATGAAAATTTGCTTAACATAATTTCGTTTGGAACGAATTAATTCCTTTATACAAGGTACCACTGTATTTTTAGTTCCTTTGAACTGTAGAGCTAGTCGGGAACCTATGGATAGATTATCAAATCCACCCCCTGTCAGGCAAGCATGGGGGTGGGCGGTGGGATTCAAACTCTCAACCTTTAGAAACCTAAACCACTGAGCTACCCAGCAGTTAAGAATACAATAAAGAAAGTTTGCCTTTCCCAATTTTATGAGGCAGCCTAGCTGTCTTTGTAAGCCATGTCATGAGGTTGGGAAATTGAATGCAGAAATGCAGACTTAGGCCTCTGCTTAGATGCCCGGTGGCTCTAGTTGCTACTCTTTTTTTTTCCTCCAAGGGGAAAATATGTTTGGGAAATAATCATAATCATCTTATAACTGTAGAGCACAAAGGGTGTTTGTGAATAATTGAATCCAGATCCTGTCAAGGATGCAGGGTGATAAGAACATAAGAAGAGCCATGCTGGATCAGGCCAAAGGCTCATCTAGTCCAGCTTCCTGTATCTCACAGTGGCCCCACCAGATGCCTCTGGGAGCGCATGAGACTAGAGATCTATCTCGTGATACCACTCCCCTGCATCCAGTCCTTGAAGTACCCTGGTTTTAAACCTGGAGATGACATGTCTCCATCATGGTTTATAACCCGTGGTGGACTTTTCCTCCAGGAATGTGTCCAATCCCCTTTTGAAGGCATCCAGGCCAGATGCCATCACCACATCCTGTGGCAGGGAGTTCCACAGACTAACAACGCGCTGGGTGAAAAAAAATATTTTCTTTTGTCTGTTCTTACTCTCCCAGCCCTCAATTTGAGTGGATGTCCCCTCTTCTTGGTATTTTGTGAGAGGGAGCAGAGCGTCCCTCTGTCCACTTTACTCATGCCCTGCGTTATTTTGTACGTCTCAATCATATCAGCATCATTGGCTTCCTCTGCCTGATGGTTATCTTAAAATCCCTGGTTTTTGTTTTTTGCATTCTGCAGATCCCAACAATGTCTTCCTCTGTGTGGTTCAGCCTGCTGCTACTTGTCCCCGCTGTCGCGGCTTCCAAAACGTGCTTCCCAGGGTGCCACTGTGAGGTGGAGAGCTTCGGTCTCTTCGACAGCTTCAGCCTCACCAAGGTGGACTGCAGTGGCATAGGATCCCACATAGTCCCTGTCCCCATCCCTTTGGATACGACTTACTTGGACCTGTCGTCGAACCGCCTCGAGTCCCTGAATGAGTCCATGCTGACCGGCCCTGGCTATACCACGCTGGTGAGCCTTGACCTGAGCTACAATAAAATCTCAAAGATTGTTTCCACCACTTTCTCCGGACTCAGGTACCTCGAATCTTTGGACCTGAGTCATAACTCGTTGGTCGCCCTTCCAGACGAATGCTTCTCCCGGTCGCCCCTGGGAGACATCGACCTTAGCAACAACCTCCTGCTGGAAATAAGGATGGACGCCTTTGCATCCAGAGGACAACGGAAACCACTGAACGTCGATCTCTCCAAGAACCTCATAAGTCTCGTTTCGAGACAACAGGGGAAAGCCATTCCCAATGTTCAAAGCTTAAATCTCTCCGGAAACAGATTAAGGAATATCCCAGATCTTCAAGGAATACCTCTACGCTACTTAAACCTCGATGGGAACCCGATCTCGGCAATCAAGAAGGAGGCATTCTCCGGGCTGAAGGATTTGATCCATATGTCACTGAGCAATATGTACGAACTCTCCGAAATTTCACCATATGCCTTCAAAGACCTGCCTGCTCTCCAAGGCCTGGATTTTTCCAACAACCCCAATGTCAAGTCACTGAATGCCGAAGTGTTTTATGGCCTGGGTTCTTTGCAGGAACTCAACCTGTCTGGTACAGGTGTGGCGATGTCCCTGTCGAAAGCAATGTTACAATACTTGCCTTCCATCAAAAGCATCACTCTGGGCAAGAATGTCAAGTGTCTGAAAACCATCCGGGAAGGACAGTACCACAGACAAACTGGGCAGACAAAAAAAGAGATCTTGAGCTGTCACGACAGCCATGGGTCTCTCGCACCCTACACTTTATGACGAGTGCCAAGGATAGTGGAAGGATACACGGACTGATAGAAAAAGCCACAAATGTGCCTTGTGTAAAGAGGAAAAAAAGTTTAATTTATATATTTTGTATATTGTAATTTTTGATTATAGTAATTGAAGGAAAGAGTGGCTGGGTGTAAGTTCTTCTTCTGGTTCCGATTTCCCCAACCCCTTAATCCAGTGGCATAGTCCACTTCAAATACTACACCAGTGCATCATAAGAACATAAGAAGAGCCCTGCTGGATCAGGCCAAAGGCCCATCTAGTCCAGCTTCCTGGATCTCACAGTGGCCCCACCAGATGCCTCTGGGAGCGCACGAGACTCGATATCTGTCTCCTGCTACCACTCCCCTGCATCTGGTCCTTGAAGTACCCCGGTTTTAAGCCTGGAGATGACCCATCTCCATCATGGTTTGTAACCTGGGATGGACTTTTCCTCCAGGGATCTGTCCAACCCCCTTTTGAAGGCATCCAGGCCAGATGCCATCACCACATCTTGTGGCAGGGAGCTCGAATTAACATACTAGTGGGTTGAGATGGGTACGAGCTGACCTGTGAGCCAGAGTAAATGACGAATTGTGTTGGTTAGTGGCTCAGTTCGCAACACAGTTTGGGGATCCTGTTTTGCAGAAGGTGAACTTTTACCCTCTCAGCGCTTTGTTCTGTTTTGGCAAAATGGATGCCTGTCCACCCTCTTCCAACTGCCTCCATCACCACTCTCCCTGCTTCTGTCGACTCGCCACCACTGCTGCTGTCATCTTACTTCCCTTCTAGGAGCCTGGGCTGCTGTTTCTGCGCAGCCCAGCTGCTGTGAGTGATCAGCAAAGGGCCAGGTGCCTGCGCAGAAGCAGTGTCTGGACTCCTTGTGTCAGCAGTGCAGCGACAACGGTAGTGTTGGTGCAACAGAGATGTTGCAGGAGCATGCCAGGAGCAGGTAATGCGCACACATACACACACAAAGAAGAAACTGCTTGTGGTTCGGAGTTCGGTTTTCCGGTTGGTTTGTGGCTGTCCACAAACCTTCACAGGCCACCATTTTTTTCAGGTTCATGCCCATCTCTACTAGTGTGTAGTTGTCAACCTTACGTCACCTGAGAATATTAATTTTTTTTGACTGATTGCCTCATTGGTGCAGTGATTAAATGCCTGTACTGCAGGTAAAACTGTGCTCACGACCTGGGGTTCAATCCC
This sequence comes from Phrynocephalus versicolor, assembly GCA_023846285.1. Lineage (NCBI taxonomy): Eukaryota > Metazoa > Chordata > Lepidosauria > Squamata > Agamidae > Phrynocephalus > Phrynocephalus versicolor. Next base: position 48,955,106 of record JAHTLZ010000007.1, on the reverse strand, counting down.
AGGTAGCAGGCTCAAGGTTCACTCACTCTTCCATCCTTCTGAGGTCAGTAAAATGAGTACCCAGCTTGCTGGAGGGGGGGCAATGTGTAGCCTGCATACTGTAATTAAAAACTATAAACTGCCCAGAGACTACTTGGAGTGGTATAGGACGGTATATAAGCAGAACACTTTGCTTTCTGGGAGTTGTAGAGTTGTTTGTTTATTTAAACCACTTCGAGGCTCTCTGTCCTGGAGACTCGACTCCATTGTGATATCATACTATGTCATGATACGATGGAGTTATCAGCACGGCTGAGCTTGCCTTCCTGTTTATGTGACACGGTTGAACTAGCAGGGAACAGGCACTGTGAAAAGGTCTTCTGATTATTGCAAACCAATCATGGCAGATTGCTAGCACCCTGCCCATTACGCATTTTATTTTATTTCCCTTGCCTGAGACTTCAAACACGGCTCAATCCCAATTTAGGAGGTCGAACAAGATGCTTTGAGGGGCAAACGGGATACAATTTAAAGTATTTGTAACTAACTGGAGCCTGCTTCAAGCACCAAACAAGCTGGCTGCGTAGGCTCCTTGAGAATGTGGTGAGTCAATGGCTCCGTAGGTCTTCCTTTTTTCCAATGTCCTGCTTCATTGCAACATGCTTTTGTGTAGAAATTCACAACTGGAGTGCAGTACTCCTTCTCTTATCATGGGGGTTGCATTCCCGATAAAGGAAAATCCACTTTATGCAGATGCTTTTCTTTCTGTGTCAGGTCAGGACCAGGGAGGCTGTTTGGGGTCTCCTACACTTACCCTAGGCCTGGCGCTGCCTCAAACAGGGCCATTCGGGGCAGCGCCAGGCCTGGGGTAAGCACAGAAGGCCCCAAACTGGCCCACACAGCTCGTTTCAGTCTCAGCACCGCTCTCCCATGCCTTCATATAGAGTACTATAGTCCCGCGATATATCAGGACCACAGTATATGAACAGCAATATGGTGGCGGGGTGGGTGGGTACTGTAGGCCAATTTCAATTAATGGAACTTCTAAGAACATAAGAAGAGCCCTGCTGGATCAGGCCAAAGGCCCATCTAGTCCAGCTTCCTGTATCTCACAATGGCACCAACAGATGCGTCTGGGAGCGCACAAGACTAGATATCTGTCTCCTGACACCACTCCCCTGCATCTGGCCCTTTAAGTACCCCAGTTTTAAGCCTGGAGATGACACATCTCCATTATGGTTTGTAACCTGTGATGGACTTTTCCTCCAGGAATCTATCCCCTTTTGAAGGCATTCAGGCCAGATGCCATCACCACCTCCTGTGGCAGGGAGTTCCACAGAGTAACAGTGCTCTGAGTGAAAAAAAATTCTTTTGTCCTTACGCTCCCAGCCCTCAATTTGAGTGTCTGTCCCCTAAACGAGTTGACTCACAAGATCCTTCTTGATTCAGTGGGCTGACTCGAGTTATGACTTACTACACTAGCCAGCAGGAGTTCAGCCATTGAGTGAAACAAAAAGTGAGGTGTGTCTGTGCAGATTCTCAGTCATCCATGTGAGGTTATCTGGGAGTTAAGTCATGGCAACTGGACTTCTTTTCTTGTGGGATTGAAACCAGTGAGGTTCTACTGACAAACTAGGGACCAGGGAAATTGAGATGGGGGGGTCTTATATCTCCCAGGGGATTCTGGGTACTGTAGTTCAAAAAAAGTGACCCTCTCAGCATTGTCAACTACCACTTCCTTCTGGTAACAGCATATCTAGCACAGATTTCTGTAGTCCATGCAGCTCTGGAACTGGGCTCTTCCACGTTCTTTAAGCACACGGTCCCTTCACATGTGCAACTCAACATCCAACAGTTTCCAACCCAATTATTCTAAGATTCTGTGATTTGTGAGTGTCTCTGTGCAAGTGCAAGGTTTTATATGTAAAACACATGGAGTTGGTTGGGATTCAGGTTTTGCAAAAACAGAGTTTTTGCTCATCCTGCTCTGGATGGAAAAAGCAGGACAGGTTTGTTTTTTTCCTCCTCACTTGCCTAAAAGACAATGATTGATCATTTTTAGACAGGAAGCTTTGATACGTGAGGACAGCCTTCATCAACAAGGACAGGACAATCTGCAAAGTTGGATACATCCTGACTCGATATACAGGCATGTTCATACTGCTGTACCTTGACAAGTATCCAGGATTTCTCAGACTTTAAAGATAAGCAATGGCACTTAGAGATGTGCCCAAAAACAGATTGGAAGGAAATGTAGACACTCAAACTGTGTGACGTTGTGTTTCTATTGACTGATCTCAGGCAGCAATCTAACAGCAATGCACTGGCTCTGCAGCAGTTCCTGAACAGTCTTCAAAGGCAGCCCCTGGTGTCATGTATTAAGGTAGCCGAGATTGGGCTTACCTGATTTTGGATCACTCTAGAGTAGGCATGTCAAAACTTTAGCCCTCCAGATATTTTGGACCATAACTTCCACAGTCCTTTGTCATTGGCAATCTAAGCTTAGAATTCTGGGACTTGTGGTCCAAAACATCAGGAGGGTTGACGTTTGGACATGCCTGATGATAGAGAAATGATTCCTGTCCAAAGAGAATTACTGGCCTCAAATGGTTGGGGAAAGGCGTGCGGGCATCTCATAACAAATCTTAAGAGGGACTCCAAATGATACTTCGGCTCCTTCAGGGAGTCTTAAAATCTTGACCGAAATATCTTGAACAACACTTTGGCTGACAAACTTGTGATGTCCGAAGTTAAACAACTAGATCAGTCATCTCTTAACTCAGTGGTTCCCAACCTGCCTAATGCCGTGACCATTTAATACAGTTCCTCATGTTGTGGTGACCCCTTGCCCTGCTTGGAAGAGGCCATAGAGAACTTCCCTCTACAGGCACCCTCAGCCAATCGCAGCCTCCGGCGCCATTGACTGACATCCCCTCCAACCTATCAAGCTGTAAATCACTCTTCCCCCCCCCCCACTGCCCCTTCTCCTCCAGACCCAAGCTATTTGTGCCTTTCTTCACTGGCTCATGGCGACCCCTGTGAAATGGTCATTTGACCCCCCAGGTTGGGAACCATTGTCTTAACTGGACGTGCTAGTTACAGAATGATGGGAACTGAACTACTCTTAATAACAGTAACAATCATGTCATGTGTCATCAAGTAAATTCTGATTTATGACAACCCTCTTCAGGGTTTTCTAGGTAGAGATTACTCAGACGTGGTTGACACTTCCCTTCTTCTTCGGGTGTCATATGAATTTACAGCTTCCCAAAGGCTACGTAGGCTGGCTCTTCTCCCAAGAGGCCCAGTGGGGAATTGAACTCCCAGTCTCTGGCACCCCAGCCAGCTGCAACGTGGTGCCGTCAAGTCAGTTATGACTTATGGCAACTCTTTTCAGGATTTCTGAAGTAGAGAAGAGAAGCGGTTTACCATTCTCTTCTGGGGTCATCCTGAGACTGTGCAGTTTGCCCAAGGCCACCCAGGCTGGCTCTACTCATACCAGGCATGGTGGGGAAATCATAGAATCATAGAGTTGGAAGGGACCTCAAGGGCCATCCAGTCCAAACCCCTGCTATGCAGGAACGCCCCAATCAAAGTACCCCCGATCTATAGCTTCACAGCCAGATGTCTGAACCACTGAACTATCCAGCCAGCTACAAAAGTAATAAAAACTAGTAACACTGAATTTTGCACATATACTCCTGAAACCCTAACTTAATCGCTGGATTTCTTATATCTTAATTGGCTGTGCCGGTTAGTGGGTTTTGGAATTGAGGTGTTTTTGGAACTACAGTGGACCCTCGTAGAACAAACGGTTTGTATAACATAAAATCTGTAGAACATAAAAAATTCCAGTGATAGAGGAAAATTGCTTAACACAATGGTCTATGGGGCGAATCCGTACAATGTAAAAATGGCTGCAATTAGGGATTACTCAGTTTTCAATGCATTCCTATGGGAAATTTGTATAAAGGCAAATTTGCATAACATGATTTGATTTCGAACGAATTAATTCCTTTATACAAGGTACCACTGTAACTGATACTTATCCCAAGGGGAGCCACACACATTTGCAACTATAAGAATATGAAACACACAAGTTGCTTCCTATTTTGGAAAGGGGAGTTTAAATAATCCTGGTAATTGTATTGCAATGCACTATGAATTCTAGTGTACGCTTTAAGTAGGCCATTAACTCTTTCCACATTTATGTGGATCATGATCTGAGCGGCAAGCTGCCTTTAAGGCAAACCGCAGACACTTATTCATAATCCCTTTCCAAAACCTTTAGGCGCTCAGGGTTCATCTTCAACCAGGCTGATGTTTGCAATGGACTTTCTACCTCACTGGTAACTAGTATCGTACTGCCGCCCTCCAGGAGTTTCAACTCCAGTTCTGAAATTCAGATAGGATGGGGTGCGTGTCTATAGTGACCTTAAAAGGTAGTCATATAGAGATGGGGCACAATCTGTTCTGGATCATCCCCGAGTACAGGACACGTAATATTGGGCTCAAGCTACAGGCAGTCAGATTTAGGTTGAATATCAGGAAAAAGTTCTTAACTGTTAGAGCAGTACAGTAACCCCCGCCATTCGCAGTTAATGTACTGTATTGGGGTCTCACGATATTGTGGGACCAGAGGACATGCTGGGGCTCCAGCTGATTAGTGCTGGGGTATTTCCCCACCCCAGCACCAATCAGTTGGGGCACGTCACCTCCGCTTCCTGCAGCCCATGCAAAAGCACCACTGTCCTTGCTGCAGGCGCCATTCCTCCCCCAGCCAGCACCAATCAGCTGCTTGGTGCTGGCTTGAGGCCAGCGCTGCCCCGCAATCTCCGTTGAAATGTATTGGCCCAATGCATTTCAATGGAGAATTTTTTGCATTTTGAGCCAATGCATTCCAATGGGGAAAAAATTCTCCATTGAAATGCATCGAGCCAATGCATTCCAATGGGGAAAAATTTCTCCATTGAAATGCATTGAGCCAATGCATTTCAATGGAGACAGCCCCGGACGCCGCTTCCCCCAACTCCTGGGAAAGATCCCCCAACGCCGCCAGCGCGCGCCAGTCTAAGAAGTCTCGGGGTGGCGCGGGTGGGCAGCGGCGGGAGGTCAGATCTCCCAACGCCGCCAGCCCGAGCCGGTCCGAGAATTCTCAGGGCGCCGTGGGAGGGCGGGCGGCGGAAGGGGGATCTGATTGCCCACCGCCCCCCAGGCTCCAGCCGACCCGCATCAGCATATCGCGGATTTTCAGTCATCGTGGGTCGGATGGGTCCCTAACCCCTGTGATAGGCGGGGAGGGGGTTACTGTACAAAAATGGAACCCATGGTCTTGGGAGGTGGTGAAGCACTCCAACGCTGGAGGCATTCGAGAGGAAAATTGGACAGCCAACTTTCAGATCGGCTTTGATTTGGATTCCTGCACTAAGCAAAAGGTTGGAGTTGATGGCCTCAGTTCTTCTATGAGCCTAGGATTCTATAAATGGCCAGAATGAATCCCTCTGCTACTAATCTCTTTCCTTTTTCATTTTTTTTAGAAAGAACTTGGACAGAACAACTCTTAAATTAATAAAACACCTTGAAACAGAGGGATTATCTCTTTTGAAATTGAAACATGGACATTCAAACTTGAATCACCTTTGCTCTTGAATTGTTTAGAGACTTTTGAGATATGGAGATGAGTGGCAGGTGACTCAAAGCACCAGATACTTCAATAACACGAATTTATTTTGCCATTTGTGTTTTTTTTTAAAGAAAAAAGAAAAGCAATGTGGACAATGTTATTTTGCACTTTGCTCACTAGAGAGCACTAGACCTTGTTGTAACTAGCTCAGCAGTGGGCACACCAGACAAGTCGGTGGCCCAAATTTGTTTACCAGTGGCAATACTTAGGTTATATAGCATGACCAGAAATTGATCAAAGAAATAAATAAATGACACAACATTCGGACTTGGGGAAGACTTACAACCCTCCCCCTTTGAAAAGAAAACTGATGCTGGAGGCCACCTACATTTCCTGCCAACTGAAACCATCTGTTTACTCCATTAATCTTGATCTAAGCAAGGAGTTTGTGAAAGGTTGTGATCCTAACACAAGCCAACAGGGAACCACCACCACCCCCAACACACACACACACACACACACACACACACACACACACACACACACA
>JAHTLZ010000007.1:48933911-48948947 GCA_023846285.1 Phrynocephalus versicolor | reverse complement strand
CACACACACACACACACACACACACACACACACACACACACACACACCTTTTAGCAGTAGCTTTCCTCCAATCCCAAATATTTGGGTGAACTTAGAATTTTTATTTTTTTTTCATATTGCTTTTCCCAGGAAGTGCCTCCTGGAGGCCGTTAAAAGCCTTCTCTCACTGAAATTAGAATTTTCACCCACTTGTCACTTTCCCCTCCCCCTGGATTTCCTTTCAATGCTCTTTCTGTTCCAAGACAAATACTGGGAAGTCAGTTTGCCAGCTATAAAACTACCACCCACTCCTCCGCCCACTTTCCAGTAATACGTATAAAAGCTCTCCAGGGATTCCCATTTCACAGAAGATTTAGAGTTTTCCTGATTTTTCCATTGCATTTGCCCATGGCTCGTGCTTTTGGAGGAAGGGCATGGATTCTCTTTTTAAAAATGAATGCCTCTGTAGAAGTCTGGATGTTCCACTTCCATTCTTCCAGAAAATGCCCATTTTGCTCACAATCAAAATAAACAATTCAGATAATTAAAACATCAAAATTGCAATAAAATTAAAACAATAAAAACATTTAAATACAATAAATACAAGACATTAAAATACTACACTAAAAGTGCCATCAGGACCCACAATTATCAGCTTTAAAAACTTCTGGAACAGGAAGGTTTTTCTTCAAACAAGTTGTTTGAGGAACTGGGATTGTTAAAAACACCACCCCTTACTTCTGATGCAGCGTTACAACATCTCAGCTCCAGGCCTCAAGTAAGAAACTGCCTGGCATTTATTTTCATCTTGCTCAGAACTTTCCATCTAAGAAACAATTCCTGGCAACTCCATCATTTGCCATGCCTGAACTTCTGGTACAGCTCTGAGGAAGAGGGTTTTTGCCCTCTAAGTATTAGCAGCTTTTAAAATTATTTTACTAGTAACCTAAAGGTATCACCTGGTCTAATTTTGCATTTGGTTTTTGTGATGGCTACATGGCTCCCCCAACCACGGCCACATTGTGGGTGATGTGCTGTCAAATTGCATCTACATCATAGCAACCCTAGCAGGGTTTTCCATGCAGGATATTTAAGATGGGGGTTTTACCCGGCCCCTGAGTTTTCATGGATAAGCAGGGATTCGAACCCAGATCACCTGCGTCATACCTACTCAATCCGTTACCCCACTTTCACTAATACTTTTCCCCTCCATAAACTGTAGACTATCTCTTGCTTTGATGTCATACCAGGCCACCCTCCACGGTGACAGGATGAAGTTGACATAATTATCTGGAGGATTGATTTTTGTCTTTCGATCCACACTACACCAGCTGAAACAGCAGGATACAGGAGCAGAAAAGAGGCTTCATTAGGTTTGACACAAAACACAGGCAGCAGGCTGATTTATCTCCATTTGTTCTTTCTTTGTTTTTCTCCTCCATCCGATCTGTGAGTTTAGTAAATGGGACTCAATCATGATTCACATGGAGCAGATCGAGACAAATTCAAAGCAAAAGGAGCAGGATTTGAGAAACAGGCATACCTCAGTTTACAAAATTAATGTGTTCCCTGGAACGTTTTGTACTGCAAAAAAAAAAAAAAAAAACAAAAACGAAAAACACAAGGGGGCACAATGCATTCTGGGTACTTTTTTCACAATCATTACCCGGGGGAGGGGGGGATAACCTGAGGTATTCCGGGGGGGGGGGAATTGTAAACTGAGGAATTTTTTCAATGGATTTCCTTTCATGATCCAAAAATTACATTAACAGAGGTGTTTGTAACCCAAGGTACGCCTGCATGTGATTAGAACCATCAACTACATTGGGTCTTTTGTTTTTTTGCTTTTTTGCCACTTTTCCCCCATAGGGGACCCAAGGCAGCTCACAACAACTGGAACTACAAAACAGTTTAAAAATAATATATATAATATAGATATAATTGAATCTATATTTATTTATTTATTGGACTTATATACCACTACACCCAGCCTGAAGGCTACTCTGGGAGATGTACAACATAATAAAGAACAAAGTATGGTACATGATATTAATAAATAATAATACATACTAAGTCTGGGATTAAAAATCAAAATTAAAAACAATTTTAAAACCGTTGCAACGTGCACTGTTCATGCAAGCTTGCCGGCTACTTTAAATATGTCACTGCACTTATTCTAACACTACATTCCTCAGATGCTTTTGCTGTTTTGCCCAGATGGACTGACAGGGCTACCCCTTTGAGAATCCCTCAAGAGCAGCTGATCTGATCTGCTAAATGCTGCTCAATGTTCCAACCAGGAAAAGAATGTCAGGAGGAGAAATTTCATTTGATTTGTAACATTATGACTTAGCCAACTTTATGCAGTGTGCTAGTTCATTACGAAGGAGCTGTAGCTACTGACAAATTCCCTTCCCACCTCTAAGCAAGCCCTGGGTGTAAATTTAGTCGATACTGTAAGAATACATTAGGTCTCATCTATCCATAGGATCATTTTCCACAGATTCGTTTATAAGGCTGCCTGAAGATGCTAAATAAAAAACCCTCAGAAATAAGTACAAGTGGACTCTCGTGTAACAAATGGTTTGTATAACATAAAATCTGTACAACATAAACAATTCCAGAGACAGGGGAAATTTGCTTAACAGAATCACCTATGGGGCGAATCCATACAACATAAAAATGATCGTGATTAGGGATTACTCTGTTTTCAATGCATTCCTATGGGAAATTTGTATAAAGGAAATTTTGCTTAACAGAATTTCATTTGGAACGAATTAATTCCTTTAGACAAGGTACCACTGTACTGTATTTAGTAGTATGTCTATTTTAGGGTGTGTTGTCAGAACTACTCACTAGAGGGAGCCAGATGCCATGCAGTGTGGTAAATACTTCCCTGTGTTCTGGTGTCCATCTATTTGTGTGTGTGTGTATGTGTGTGTTCCTTCCATCTAATCCCCAGAGGATACCATTGTCCTTTGTTGTTGTGTCATACAGTGATTACCGACCCCATGTCCATGGAGTTTTCTTGGCAGGAATACCAGACTGGCTTGCCAGTTCCTGCTCCAGGCACCTACAGCACCTGGTGGTCTCCCATCCAAGTACTAACTAGGACTGACCCTGCTTAGCTTCCGAGATCAGTCGAGATCAGATGTGCTCAGGACATCTAGACATGAACTGACCATAGTCCTACTATGGGCGCTTTTCCACGACCCCTAAAATTCAAGGCAAAGGGCTCCCAGATCTGGAGCTTAAAAATGTTTTCCCACCAGCTCCGGACTTAAAAAAAATTAAGTATGACCACGCCCACCTATGCGCGTCCCAGCGCGCTTTTCAAGTACCTGGCCTCCAGGAGGTAAAAAAATTTTCCGATGCGGATTGTAAAGCTGTGAATGCCGGGCTCCCTCGCCTTCTGTTTGTTTTTTTGTCCCCGCCACCCCTTTAAGAGGCAGGAATCACTACGGGGCGGCTCGGGGCTGCTTTGGCTGGCAGACGAATCCATTTTTTTCTCCCTCCCCTCACGCAGACAAGAACAATGGAGTGCGGAGGGGTGGGAACACAGGAAGAGAGACAAGCCCCCCACGATTTCTGGTCCGAATTTAAGTTGCCTCCGGATTTTAGAGGTCGTGTAAAAGCGCCCTATATTCCAAAAAGGAAGGAAGGAAGGCGATGCTTTTAATTTTGAGGATCAAAGTATCCTGTTTCTGTTAATCTGTTGCTTATTTACATATGCTTTATTTATTGTTGTAAACTGCCCAGAATAGTGCATCACACTCATGGGGTCGTATATAAATCTAATTAATTAATTAATTAAAAAGCAGAGGTTTTACAAAATAATATGAATTAACCTGTATTTGCATTTGCTGCTGGTTTTATTTCACGGATGCTGGGACCTGAAGGTTTGTGTGCCTTTATTTGCTCTCTCTGTTCATTGAGAAAATAGCTGTCCTGATTAGTTCCCTCTCTTTGGTTACTTCAAAGATTTCTATTTGCTCTGTCCATTAGAATCATCCAAGGGAGGAGAGGGTTTGAAATATTTTCAGGTGTCAGCAAAGCACTGCAGGAAGGGACATTTGGGGCTCTTTAGTCTGGAAAAAAGGCACCTGAGGGGGGATATGATTGAGACGTACAAAATAATGCAGGGCATGAGTAAAGTGGATAGAGGGAAGCTCTTCTCCCTCTCACAAAATACCAGAACTAGGGGACATCCACTCAAATTGAGGGCTGGGAGAGTAAGAACAGACAAAAGAAAATATTTTTTCACCCAGCGCGTTGTTAGTCTGTGGAACTCCCTGCCACAGGAGGTGGTGATGGCATCTGGCCTGGATGCCTTCAAAAGGGAATTGGACACATTCCTGGAGGAGAAGTACATCACAGGTTACAAACCATGATGGAGATGTGTCATCTCCAGGCTTAAAACCCTGGTACTGCAAGGGCCAGATGCAGGGGAGTGGTATCAGGAGACAGATATCTAGTCTCATGCGCTCCCAAACACATCTGGTGGGGCCACTGTGAGAGCCAGGAAGCTGGACTAGATGGGCCTTTGGCCTGATCCAGCATGGCTCTTCTTATGTTCTTATGGATTCCATAAGGTCAAACTGTTGTTTTGCAAAGGCTGGAGCTTTGTTATGCTGGATTTGCAGAAATTTAATTATATTAATTAATGGGGACATTATGTGGGCAGACAAACTCATTCTGCGTCTGAAAGAGAATGACCAAAAAAAGAGAGAAACAGTAATTATATAAATCAGTAATTATAATGAGCCGATTATGAAGTCCAAGATGTAATCTTTCCAATCTTGAAAGGGCAAGAAATACCCATGTTATGGAAGAGCTGTCCTTGCACAACGTGGAGAGCTGTTTTCCTGTGAAATTTATTTATTTATTTATTTATTTGTTGAGCTTATATCCTGCCCATCTTCCCAGAAGGGAACTCTGGGCGGCTAACAATAAAACCCAATAAAACAGACAGAGACAGTAACAAAGAGAACAAAAGGCAGGCATGATCCAAGCAGAGATGGCACGGGCCAAAACAACAACAACAACAACAACAACAAACCCTAAATAGAAAGGTTGCCAAACGCCTCCCTGAAAAGGTGAGTCTTCAGGGCCTTTTTAAAGGCGGGCAGGGACTCTGCTGGGCACAGCTCACTGGGAAGATGGTTCCAAAGCATGGGGCCCACCACAGAGAAGGTGCGGTCACGCGTACGCGATTTCCGCACCTCTCTGGGTGTGGCCACCCTCAGTGAACGCGCCTGCGCCAATCTCGTGGGTCTGTCCCCAGTTGATCTCTGAGAGATACGCTCCGCCAAATGAAGTCGTCAGAACTTGGAAATGTTGTTTTTGGGAAGGAACTACAGCTCCCACGAGATCCCAGCCTGTAGCAGAGTTTTGAATTTTTGGTAAAATTCCTTGTCCTTCTCAGTTGAGATACAGAGAAGAGAATAGCTACATGTTTCCCAAATTGTCCACCGCTTTCTTATTAACTGATACTCAAATCTCATTCTGAAACCTTTGTAGAAGAAGGAAAACATTTCATCGCTTACAGTTGTGAACAAATCAACAGCAAACCAGTAAAGTACTCCCAACAGACTAAAGAGAGGGAAAGGAGAACACTTAGCAAAGGGGCGGAGTTCTCTTTGACTTCAGAGGAGAGAAAGAATGATTGGTTGGTGCTGGGTAGATTGGCAGTCACCACAGCCCAGAAAAGTCCCTCCCTGCCAAACAAATTGCAGGTGGCATGCAAGGTTGTAAAAATTCCAACACATCAAGGATAACCCCTGCCCCTGCTGATTTGGTGGGGCGGGGGCGTTAACAGGGAGTGGTAGCTGCCAGAATAACATCTCCAAGCTCTGAAAGATGGAGGGAATTGTGGGAAGACCTTACATTACATTTCATGTTATGCTTCCACTCACCGGCATCTACAGGATGCCACTATGGCTAAAATGGTCAAAGCATATTACTCCAATCTGAAGGCTGAATGCACTTTCTGTCTTAGAATGTGCATGGATTCTGGTGCAACCATCACTCCTGGTTACTGGTTTTATCCTTACTGCAGCCTATATCTAAGCTCTGACATGGCAAAAAATAAACACTTCCTTAGCAGGAGAATGGTCAAGGGTCAAATCACACATGAAGGAAAATGTGTAGTTCCTGCTATTATAATGTCTCTTTTTGAAGTACACCATTCCTTCAAAGCTCCATGTTGGAGTCATCAGACTTCCAAACGAAGCCCTCAAGCAAGCTAATTAGCAGCCTGCACATTTAGGCAAGTCTGTCGCTGATAAACAGATATTTGCTGCTTCTTAAAGATACAATGCTGACTACCTTGTGTAATTTGACCCAAAGGAGCTGTATCTTTAAAAAGTCCTGTGCTCATCCATTACAGCATTCCTTTGGCACTCCGGCACTACTGGTGTTTTTATCCAGTGAATCCCGCTGTAGATTAGCAATCATCAGTGGCTTTGTTGGAAGTCAAACACACAGATTGTGCCATTGTTTTCTGCACAGATTCCTCCTTTCATGCTTTGGCACAGAAGTTGTTATGTTCTCAGCCGGGGGATGGAGCACCACAATATGGTCACTTACAAAAGTCCCAGGATCCCCTAGTTAGGAGTGCATCTTTATGAGTGACAATGGGCTCACACTCCTGGCTGCGTCAGGATCACAATTCTCTCTGTGTGTGTCTGTGTGTGAGAGAGTTCTACCACAAACACCCCCTCTCCTTTACACAGAGATGTTTTGTCCAAACGGATACTGAAAAGCTGATTTTGTGCACCGAAAGCCAGTTTTGAACAGCACTGATTGGCTAGTGCATGTGGTATCTCAAACTCATTTCCCTTTCTGTCACCATCGGAGCAGGTTTGCGATTTGTGCATGTGTTGTGTTGTGAGGAGTTTTTACATGAATAACATGCACAAGATTCTTTGAGGTTGGAGCCCCAGGGATATGATGTAGAGACAGTCTGGTGCCTCAAATTGACACTGATTCGCTGCTGTTTACATATGATTTTTAAAGGGCAAAAGCTGGAAGAAGGTAAACCTATCCAGGGGAATAAACACATGTTAAGTAGAAATGGGCACGAATCAAAAAAATGGTGTTTCATTTGTCGTTTGTCGTTTAGGGTGTCCGTTTCCGTTCGTTTCCGTTTCCCGTGAATTTTTGCAAAAAACTCGTTTTCGTTTCATTTGTTTCGTTACCGTTTTGTTACCATTTATTTCAATTTTTTGTAATTTTTTTTAAGCTTTTAAAGCAGTTCAATGAACTGCCGTAACGAAAACGAAACGGATGATAACATTTCTGGTGTTTCTGTTCGTTTTGTTTCATTTTAGAGATAAAATTCGTTTGTCGTTTCGTTGCGTAACAAAACGAAAAAACAAAAATGAAAATGAAAAATTGTTCGTTTTGTGCCCATCTCTAATGTTAAGTCTCTTATTTTTAAAGTTATATCTCTATGAAGATGAGACAAGCAGTCAGGACCAGCATCTCTCTTCTCTGGACTTACCTGTGCACCAAAATGAACAACAGAATGATTGTGTAACGGGACCTTTTTTCTCTTCTGATTTGGCATTGAAATTGTGAAGAAGGCGTGGGGCTAAGAGCTACCCGTAGTGCACCCTAAATAGGGCTACAGTCTTTCGTGTAAAATGATACTACGCATGTTATGGGGCTCTGAAAGAGATTTCTCTCAAAAAGATTTTTTTTTAGCTCAAACTGATCAATAGCTCCATTTCTCTTTTTTCTTACACCCCAAGGAGATGCGAAGGCTCCCTCAGGATGCCTCGTAGCGCAGTGGTGAAACTGCAGCACCGCAGCTAAAACTCTGCTGATGACCTGGGGTTGAATACCAGGCGGCAGGCTCTAGGTTCACTCAGCCTTCCATCCTTTTAAATTGAGTAAGCAGCTCGCTGGGGAGGGCAAATGTGTAGCCTGCATCATCAAACTGTAAACCATCCAGAGTGCTTTTAGTGTTGTGGGACAGTATATAAACAGCATGCTTTGTGTTTTGTTTTGTTTTGGGGGGGGGTCTTTTGGGGAGCTAAGAAAACCTGTATTACTCGACTCCTGAAAGGTGCTTTTTCATGATCTGCATTGGACCCCTGACCCCGTCTTGGTTCAGCATAACACCGTTTTTCCCATGGATAAGTTCAAGGATGTGGTTCTTCTGCTGTGACAGTGATGGATAATTTCACTGCTACGGCTATTCCCTTTTCCTCTCCAATAATTCATTTGATTTTCAAATACATACCTCTGTCGGCCTCTTTCAGCCACACCACTGGCTGCTGATCCATTCCCGGGCACAATTCAAAGTGCTGGTTCTAATTTATAAAGCCATAAACGGCTTGGACCTAAGCTTTCTCAAGGAACGTGTCTCCCTATAAAGATCCTACTTGAGTATTAAGATCATCAGGAGAGGCTTTTCTCTTGGTCAGACCACCATTACAGGTGCACAGAAGAGGGTCTTCTCTGTGGCTGCTCCCAGACTATGGAACTCCCTCCCACAAGAGTCTAGGCCGGGCACTATCTTTGCTGTCCATCCGCAAGCAGGAAAGACCTTGTTCTTCTGGCAAGCTTTCCCTGAGCGATTGGCTGATTGAGTAGGTGGTTTAAACAGATTGCTGTGTGTTTTAGTGTTGCTTTTGTTTTGTTTTTAGTACAGTACTGTATTTGTTTGATTCTTTTTAGTATTTATGTGCCCACAGGGTTGTTAGCTTATCTTTATTGATATAATCTTTACTGACATAAGCTGCCTTGGATCCTTTTAAGGAGAAAGGTGCTGCCATTTAAAAAAAAAATAAATTAACAAACAACCACCTCTTGTGCCACCTTGGAGACCAACAGTTCTATTTGTAGATGGAGTTTTCATGGCTCCCTATTTTCAGAGGCCCCAAACACAGTTTTCACAGGACAAATTTTGATTTTATACACCTACTGGTCATAGCTCTGAAGTGCAAGATGACACTGCAAGGTGAGACACTCAAAAGGACAGAAAATTATGATTGTATTTTGGCGCTGGCCATAAATTTGCGAACAGCCAGTTGGGACACATACTGTATTTCCCCATCTATAAGATGCCCTCAGGTATAAGACACCCCCCCCACCTCTCCATCCCAGAATTACAGTTTTGCATCTATGCACTTATCTCCTTAGCTTACTTCCATGTATAAGATGACCCTCAATTTTAGACAAAAATATAGTCTTGTAGAAAACGTGTCCAGAAAGGCAGTGGTCAGCAGGAGCATAGGCTGGTCAGGGAAGTTAAAAAACCACAAGCAACAGTAGGTTCGATACAAAGAGATTGTGAATTATTAGAGGGTAGCAGGCAGCAGGTGGAGCTCTTCAGCTTTTTACACTAACTCAGTCTTTTATTCCAATTACTGTATATACTCGAATATAAGCCTAGTTTTTCAGCCCTAATTTTGGGCTGAAAAAAGGGGCCCTCGGCTTATATGCGGGTCAATACTTTTAGCTACTGAGGCAAGTGCTTGGGTTGGTGGCTAAAAGTCATTTTAAACATTGTGCGCCGCTTCTCATGACTCCCCTCTGCATCACAGGGGAGTCTAGGGTGGGAAATGCAGCAGGGCCTGGCAAGTGCTTGGGTCAGTGGCTAAAAGTCATTTTAAAGATCACACACCACTCCCCCAGCTCACAAAGGAGGAGCTGCCAGGCCCTGCTGCATTTCCCACCCTAGGCTTATACTCGAGTCAATACGTTTCCCCAGTTTTGGGGGGTTAAGGGCGTTTATACACGACCCCTAAACTCTGGGGCAAATGGCTCCCAGCTCCGGAGCTAAAAAATGTTTCCCCACCAGCTCCGGAGCTAACAGAAAATTAAGTGCAACCCCGCCCACCGAAGCGCGACCCAGCGCACCTTTCAAGTACCTGCTCTCTGGAGGTGAAAATTATTTGATGCGGTGCAACGATAGTGAGTGCTGGGCTCTCCTCGCTTCTTTTTGTTGTTGTTTTTTGCCTCCCGCCCCTTTAAGAGGAACCAGGAAGTGACCGGGGCTCGGAGCATTTTCCACCGCGGCACCGGAGGTAAGGCTTTTTTCTTTTGTCCCTTTTTAAGGCTTTTTTTCCCTTCCTCCCCTCACGCAGACAGAAGCAAGGAAGTGCGGAGTGGTGGGGAGGAAGGAAGAGCGACAAACCCTCAAGATTTCTGGTCCGAATTTAAGGGACCAGCGGATCTTAGGGGTCGTGTAAAAAAAAACCCTAAATTAGGGGCCTCGACTTATACTCGGGTCGACTTATACTCGAGTATATACGGGTATATCTTCCTTGTACTGAGACTAAATCAAAATCAGACTATGGGTGATACCTTCATAGGCCGCTAGTAGAAAAATAAAAAAAAAGGTGCTGAGCTTTCGAGAGCAAGCTCTCTATATCAAAGCAGGTATAAAAGTCCAAACATGGCAAGGGATGTAATTTGCCAGGAGAAAGTTCTTAAAAGTTCACTTGGCAAGATGGATGCCAGGCTGAAACTACTGTAAAAAAATCCAGTTTGGGCATAGAAACTGCAGCCAATTACCTCAGAACATTAGGATCCTTTCTCAAACAAATCCTTGATTTCTTTGCACAGGATAACCATCTGGTTCCCTTTTATTTATTTATTTATTTATTTATTTATTTATTTAGTTAGTTAGTTAGTTAGTTAGTTAGTTAGTTAGTTAGTTAGTTAGTTAGTTAGTATTTTCTTCTCTTTTGTTGCTAAGAGGACGTCTGGAAAAGCCTCTGAACCGTCACACTCGGGCTGGAATCCCGTGGCTTAGCACAGGAAGTTACACTAGAGTAGACCCAGTCAGTCATTGGGAATTCTATGGATCAACTCTTCTGTAAGTTCCATTTGTTGGAGATTTTTAACAACCTTGCATGGTGCTGGGTTGGAAGGGACTTCCCTGGTGGGCTAAGTTAAATGACTTCTGTCCAACTAGTGAATTAACAGAATCCCCGCACCCCAGTCTTGAGGCTTGTACCTCCTCTCTTCCTTGTTTGCTCTCTTCTCCTCTGACCCTCAGTGAGAATAGACACAATTTCTTTCTGCTCTTGATCTCCGCCATGTGGCTGCGATGGCAGAATGAACCTCCCATGTGGTCGAGGCTGCAATATCTTTTTCTCCGATTCTTCTGATTATAACTGAAGATCAAGTGAAAGTAAAGATGCTACTCCTATCTAAATTACTTGTAGAGTGATTTTTTTTTCTCTTTAGATAAAATGGATCAGTGAGAACTTGTGGAGGCTAGGATATCCATGCAGCTCTCTTTTCACATGTTCCCCTATACTACAGCTGAGTTTGTACTTTTTATGTTCTGCTAACTTTAAAGGGGGGGGGTCATCACATTTCCACACCATCTCAAATGGGTTTATTCTGATTTATTTATTTAATTGAACTAAGTGTGACACTGATAGAGGATATTTCACAGACGCTCAAGCTAATGCTTGTTAGTACTACACAGAAGAAGGCAATGTAAAACCATTGCTGAAGCCTTCTTACCTTGAATACCCTGTGATGAGACTGCCCAAAATGAAACAACAAATAGTCCTGGAATATGAGACCCCCAGGTCGGAAAGCACTCAAACAGCTACCAGGAAAGAATTTAATGTGAAGAAGACAAAATGGATGGTTATAAGTAAAAACAAACAAACCCAAAATGGTACACAGATCCTTCTCAAGATTATTTTTAATGGTGGTGTGTGAAAGAATTTGAGTTGAAAAGTGTCCCTGTGCCCATTTGGAGGCATAAGTGACCATCTGCTGGGTTTTGAAGGCCCCCTATTCCTCTTGGTACATCCAAATCCCAAGTTTTAGTTTTATTATTTTAAACCAGGAAAATCACTAAAGTGTGTAAAGGATAATTTTCAGTATGCCTTTGTTTTGTAAGAATATGGGGGAAGCTCACCAGAGACCATGGGTGAGTGTTTTCTGGAGGCTGAGGAGGAGAGCTTCACCCAGTGTGATTTACAAGAACTTGATAATATAAAAGAGAACAACAAATATTAAAACCACAGGTCAATGTCTGGTCCTCTCCCACTGAATAGAACCTGCTTATTAACTTTATCTGATAAACTACCCCCTCCCACCGGAAGCTAGTTCTTTTAATTTTGGGGTCTCTGTCTTAGAACTTTAGTACAGTTTAGCATTGGGATGGAGTATGTTTTGTGTATTTTGTGTTTTGATTTAAATGTGTTACTCTGTAAGTTTTTTTGTTTGTTCTTGTGTTAATTGAGTTTTCTTTTGTTTCCACCTCTTTAGCTGTCATATTATTGTGTATCATTAATCAAAATTTTAAAAAAATAAAATTAAAAGGTATTTTAATTAACTTCAGAACCTTAGCAACTAGCTAGGATGATTTTTCTATTACTCTCTCATTCCTCAACCTTGCCAGGCCCAGCCTGAGGAAGAATCCTGCAGGGACCTGAAAGTCTGCCCCTTTAAAATGATTGTTTCATGGGGCAGTAAAGATCTGTCAACACTGAATCTGGATTTGGAGCACAAGAACATAAGAACATAAGAGGAGCCATGCTGGATCAGGCCAAAGGCCCATCTAGTCCAGTATTTCACCGTGGGCCCATCAAATGCATCTGGGAGTGCACAAGACTAGATGTCTGTCTCCTGATACCACTCCCCTGCATCTGGTTCTTGAAGTACCTTGGTTTTAAGCCTGGAGATGACACATCTCCATCATGGTTTGTAACCTGTAATGGACTTTTCCTCCAGGAATCCGTCTAATCCCCTTTTAAAGGCATCCAGGCCAGATGCCATCATCACATCCTGTGGCAGGGAGTTCCACAGACTAACAACGCGCTGGGTGAAAAAATATTTTCATTTGTCTGTTCTTACTCTCCCAGCCCTCAGTTTCAGTGTATGTCCCCTAGTTCTGGTATTTTGTGAGAGGGAGAAGAGCGTTCCTCTTTCCACTTTACTCATGCCCTGCATTATTTTGTACGTCTCAATCATATCCCCCCTCAGGCGCCTTTTTTTTCCAGACTAAAGAGCCCCATATGTTTTTATCCTTTCCTCATAAGGGAGGTGCCCCAGCCCAGTAATAATTTTGACCAGAATTGTACACAATACTCCAGGTGCGGCCTTACAATCGTTTTCGACAATGGCATTATAATGTTGGCAGGGGCTGGGATTGATTATCCAAAGGGTCCCTTTTTGCTCTGCAGTTCTAAGATTATTACCCTCTCCCCCTTATTTTGACTTTCCACACCAAAAAAAAAACAAACAAAAACACAAACAAACAAAAAATAAGACAAGCCCCACTCGGTTGCAAACACTTCACGGAAACGCCAAGAAGTGTTTGTAGGCTGTCTATTTTCGGCTGACTTGACCAGAAGTGAAACTTGAAGTGTTTGTGCAGGATCTTGCTTGGAAGGAAACAGCTCAGGAATGTGAGGAGAATGCTGAGAAACTTGGCAAGAATGTAGAAATGTCGATCCTCCATTTTCCTGTGCTGAGGAGGGGGGGGATTGCCAACACCAGCTATTTGAAGTACACCGGAAGTGTCTAGCTATTATTTAAAGATTTTATTCGTTTTAAAGGGAAAGGGAATGGGAAAAGGAAAAATAAAAAAGAAATTGCAAAGGGTTGCATTGAGTACAGTATATCAAGTCAAGGATCATACATAACAGAATATAGTAATGTATCAGTTAACTAGTAATTTTACTACTTCTTGCCATCTTCTTTTGGTAATCTCTTCATAGTCTTCTTTCAGCTATCCAGAAAGTCTATTGATTTCAATAGATTATCTTATCTTTTCACAGAAATTTCTCTCCGTGGGAGTTTCAGATTGCTTCCAGAATTGTGCATACAGGATCCTTGCTGCAACAATTACATGGTGCAATACATATTTTTGGTCATGAGAGATGTTCATATCAGTTATGTTCAATAAAAAGAGTTCTGGTTTAAACTCTAATTTAATCTTCAATGATCTCTCTATAAATAGCTTTACTATTTTCCAGTATAAGTTTGCTTCTTTACAATGTAAACATGATATCATATGATATCATGATATCATATGTGGTGGACTTGTACTGAAGAGTCTATCTAAAGTTCCATTGGAAGACGAGCGGTATAAAAATGTAAAAATAAAATATAAATAATCTAAAGAAAGAGGAACAAGTGTACCAGGGTTTTCTCTCCGCAAGGTGAAGGGTGTGATAGGGGAGTCGAGCACTGATCTTTGCTTTTACCATATTTTTCTGTTCCTTGGGTTGGTGGTGGAGAGGCTTAGGGTCGGGAAGAGAATGTGGTAAAACTTGACAAGCCTCTAACATGCTCTTTAGGTGTAACTATTGTGTACTTTTGTATACCTTGGTTGAGTCATCAGTCCAAAGGGAGGCTACAGCCAAAACTGAAGGTGAGTGAGTCTCAGAAAGGCAGGAATGAAGGTACAGTGCTAGAAAAGACCATCCAGTATAAGAATGTTACACTGGAGACTGGAAGCAAGATAATTTACACTACTGTATTTGTGATCACCATGTGTGGGTGTGAAAGCAGGATAGTTAAGAAAGATGAGAGGGGAAAATTGATGCATTTGAAATGTGCTGGAGGAGAGCTCTGTGGATGCCTTGGACTGCCAAAAAGATAAATAAGTGGATGCCAGACCAAGTCAAGTTCAATTAACTTGGGAAGCAAAAACTTTGGGCACACCATGAGAAAACTGGATCCTCCACAAAGATAACGATGCTGGGGAAGATGGGAGGCCGCAGGAAAAGAGGAAGACTTAATGTGAGATGGACTGATTTCCTAATGGAACATAAAGCGACACCCCTGCAGCCCAAAGTGGTACGGCCCAATCATCTTTTGTTGCCATAGTGAACTCGGCCAGCTCTACCATTAGGCAGAGAAACAGGGGTGGCAAGTTTAGGTTGAAGAGTCTGGCTGTTATAAATCTAGTACCATAATTTCGCTTTTTAAAAGAAACATATCTTTATTAAAAACAAATTGGGGGGGGCAGGTATTTGTGCACAGCGTTATTGGTGACTGTGCCTCAGGAACAGAGGGGGGGAAAGGTTGGTTTTTAGGACTACAGGTCCCAGCATGCCAGCAGTGGGA
>JAHTLZ010000007.1:48918925-48926425 GCA_023846285.1 Phrynocephalus versicolor | reverse complement strand
GCCCTGGCTAACTTCAACATTTGCTCTGAAATGCTGGCACAGTTTTTATTGGCTATTGAAGGGGTGTCCAGAAGGGAGGTATACACAATTCTTCATTGTCAGTGGCGATGTTGTGTAGTTCTCGTGTAGTCATCATTTTATACACTGGTCCGGTAATCAGTCCTAGTGGAGACTACAGCCAAAAAAAATCAGGAGTAGACTGACACTGGGATAGGCAGCAATGGAGGCACAGCACCAGAAAAGATCATCAAGTGATAGAAGGTTACACTAGAGGCCAGGACCAATTCTGCACCATTGTACAGTGGACCCTCATATAACAAACCGTTTGTATAACATAAAATCTATACAATATAAAAAATTCCGGAGATAGGGGAAATTTGTTTAACAGAATTGTCTATGGGGCGAATCCGTACAACATAATAATGCTCTTGATTAGGGATTACAGTGGTACCTTGTATAAAGGAGTTAATTCGTTCCAAATGAAATTATGTTAAGCAAATTTTCCTTTATACAAATTCCCATTGGAATGCATTGAAAATGGAGTAATCCCATTTTTATGTTGTATGGATTTTCCCCATAGGCAATTATGTTAAGCAAATTTCCCCTATCTCTGGAATTTTTATGTTGTACAAATTTTATGTTATACAAGCTGTATGTTATACAAGGGTCCACTTACTCTGTTTTCAATGCATTCCTATGGGAAATTTGCATAAAGGAAAATTTGCTTAACATAATTTCATTTGGAATGAATTCCTTTATACAAGATACCACTGTGTTTCTGACCACCATGTAAAGATGTAAAAGCTGACAGAAAAAAAAAACCACAAATATTTTCCTGCGTATAAGATGATGTTTTTTTCTAAACTCGTTACTTAGCTTAAAAAATGAGGGTTGTCTCGTACATGGAAGTAAGCTGAGCGCTTGCAAAACCACCCATACCTTGTATCTGCAGAACAGGCTTCCTCCAATCACAAGTCTTAGGTAACTGATGGCAGCTGATGCTGACCAAACCAATTGGAACACATCCTGTTGGAGGTAGAGAGTGTGTAAGCCTTGCACAGATGCAGAATGTGTTCTGTTTTATGTTTAAAATATTGATTTATTAATTTGTGGTTCAAAACGTGAAGGAGTGTCTTATACATGGGAGCATCTTATACAGGTAGATTTGTTTGAAATGGAAAGCTTTGTGGATACAGTCCTGGACTGCCAGAAAGATAAACGAGAGGGTCCTAGAACACATCAGGGCTGAATTACCTCTGGAGGCAAAATACTGAAGCTGAGGGTGTCCTACTTCAGGTGCATCCTGAGAAGCAGGATTTTTTTTGGAAAAGTAATCCTGGGAAAGATGGAAGGCAGTAGGAAAAGAGGAAGACCAAATACAAGACAGGTCGACTCCCTTAAGGAAACCACGGGGTTGTGTCTGTATCCATTGAGCAGGACTGTGAAGGACAGGACATTATGAAGAGCATTCATTCATAGAGTTGCCTTAAGTCAGAGATGACGTGACAGGACTTAACAGCAACAAGAGGGGAGGAGAGAGGAGGAAAGTCAGAATGAGGCAGGCTGGATTTGGTTTAAAACCTAATGTATATAATGATTCCTATAAAACAAATTATATTTTTGACAGTTTAAATAAAAACCATTTTTTAAAATTTAACTCATGTTTTAAACCAATTTGATTTTTTAAAAAATAAACCATTAATCCAGGCATGCCCAAACTTCAGCCCTCCAGATGTTTTGGACCACAACTCCCACAGTCCTTTGCCATTGGAAATACAGGCTTGGAATTCTGGGGGTTGTGGTCCAAAACATCAGGAGAGCCGAAGTTTTGGGTAAGCCTGCTTAATCAATCAATCTTAGAGAAAACTTTTAGTCGTGCTGTGTTGTTCTCTCATATTATCTAACATTAGAAGGAATCAGGAGATTGCAGAGATTCTGAATTAGTTACTTGCATTGAACTGTGTTACAAAAGATGTGGGACCCAAAACTATTCTCCAACTGTTTTGTTGGGTGGGATAGGGAAGTGTGAAGGACTGATATTTAAGGCTTTGTGATAAATTAGGCCATCACCAGCATGAAAATGTATACACCAAGGAGGTCACATATGAAACTGTTGTCGGGTTGACTTTTTGTCCAAGAACTTAGTTTCTTTACTGGAAGATAGAATAGCAGCTGAGTAACAGAACAATAGTCGTACTGATAAAGGGAGCCACTAGTGGGAGGAACAGGAAGCAGAGGAAAAATATAAATAGGAAATTTTAGCAATGGAAGGAAGGAAGGAAGCAGCGGGTTCTCCCAAGGGTTATATTGAGGCTAGTGCTGTTTGATTAAAGAGGTGGGTAAGAGAGCCAAGTCTAGATGGCAGCGAAGTATTCAAAAGCAAAACAAAACATGGAAACCCAGGCCAAATGGATATCCTTTCCCTAGGCGAATGGTTTAGTAAGCAGACCTTGGCATCTGAAATATAGCTTTCTGTCTGCCCTTGTCCCCACCCCCCAGCTTAGTTCCCTTCATTTCACATAATAGCCTTCTGTCCTATAATAAATTGCCAGCTTGTTGTAAAAAGCAAGAAGCAAAGTGTTCTGCTTATATACCACCCCATAGCACTTCAAGCACTCTCTGGGCAGTTTACAATTTAATGGTGCAGGCTGCACATTGCCCCCACTCCACCCCCAGCAAGTTGGGTACTCATTTTACCAACCTCGGCAGGATGGAAGGCTGAGTGAACCCCGAGCCGGCTACCTAGGATTGAACCCCGGGTCGTGAGCACAGTTTTACCTGCAGTGCAGGCATTTAACCACTGCGCCACGGGGCTGCTTGTTGTCATCTCAGTTCACGCTTGACCTTCAGCCCAGTCTTCGGTGGGTCTGTGGGCCTTTCCTTTCCAAATCCTATCTCTCCCTCCAGCTGTTTACTTTTAACGTCTCAACTGATAAAGGGGAAATGCTCTGAAAACGTGTGTATTTAACTAACCAATCTTCTCCATCCTCAACTCAACCTGAAAGGATTTCTTCACATAGTACATAAATGACAAGACATTTGGATCTATCTCATGCAATGGCTGTTAGTTAAATTGTTTTAAAGGATCCCTGGAAATTGTTCAGTCATTAATTTCATGAACCTCTGATTAATGAGATGGGAGCAGTGCCCCTTTCCTGGTATATTAAAAAGCAACTGGTTGTCCACTGATGGAAACAGAATTCATGACCAGATGGATCCTTCACCACATCTCAGTAAGGCTTTTTGTCATTTAGTGGTTTGGTCATTGCCTTTTTGATTCTTTTTTGTGCTAGGCATTTTTATGAGCAGGATAGCAAGGGTTCCTCCCCTACTCCTACCCCATCTTCAGCGATCTATAATAAAAAGGGTGAATCAGGAAATATTGTGGACTGCGTCTGAATGATGCAGCAGGAAGGACCTTGGATAATTAAGAAATAATAATAGTCAGCCCCTGTTGGCATCAGCTCAAGCACTGTTGGGGTGTGTGTGTCTTTTTCTCTGAATCATTGAGAAGGGAGGAGTATTGTAGGTGTTTCTCAACAGCAGCCTTGAGTATCTTGAAGTGCATAATGGGATTGATTACCAGGAATCAAAATATTTCCTAAAGATGACATAATGGGATTCTAGCTATAGTGGTACCTCGGTTTACGAATTCCTTGGTTTACGAGTATTTTTCAAAACAAGCAAAATTTTTAATAACATTCTGCTTCACTTTGGGAGCAGTGTCTTGCAAAACGAGCACCTTCAGTGCTTGTTTTCAGTCCTCTGCCATGGCCCTGGCTGCAGCAGCCACCCTCAGCCACTTGTTGCTGTCACCCCTGCAAGGAGGTGACAGCAGCGCAGGCCAGGGCCTGGCTTATCTCCTCTTCCTTCTCCTCCTGACTGTTGCTTCCGCCATCTTGGGATGGCACATGATTATTTCCTGGCAGGCTCCCAAGATGGCGGAGGAGGAAGAGGAAGAGGAAGAGGAGAGCCGGCCCATGAGGGAGGGAGGGAGGAGAGGGACCCCCCCCCCCCCACCCCCCTCTATCCACCGTCAAAGCCCTGCACAGTTGCTCCTGGCCTGCATGGCTGCTAGCACCTCACTGCCATGGCTAGCAGCCTTTCCCCATCACGGGCCTGGCAGTGCCCAGAGGGAACCTCCAGCCCTGGCCATTGGTCCTTGCCCCTGCAGCCCCTGGCTCCCATAGAGTAAAGCAAATTTCCTCATAGTAAATAATAGAGACTGGGACCCCAGAACAAATTGGGTAAGTTTCCATTATTTCCTATGGGGAAATTTGCTTTGATACATGAGTATTTTGATTGACGAGCATGCTTCCTGAACAGATTATGCTCATAAACCAAGCTATAGTAATCCCCCTCCTATTGCAGGGGTTAGGGACTCAACCCAACCTGACCAGCAATAATGGAAAATCCATGACATGTGGATGCTCAATCGGGTTTGGACTGGGGGGGGCTATCTGGGGCCTCCTACACTTAACTGACGCCTGGCGCTGTTCTGAATGGGCCTCCAATGGGCTTCCTGCACCTGCCGGAGGCCCCAAGAGTGGTTTGAGCAATCAAGAAGGCACTTCCGATTTTCCAGAAGTGACTTCTGGTTTGCCGAAAAACCACTTCCAGGGCCTCTGACAGGCCCAGGAAGTCCATCGGAGGCCTGTTCAGGGCAGTACCAGTCCTGGGGTAAGTAGGGCCCTTTGTTTCATATACAGTGGAACCGTGACTTACATACTGCTTGACTTGCATCATATTTGACTTGCAGCAAGAAGGGGCCTGTTTGACTTGAGTCGCAGGCTTTGACTTACATCTCGGAGCCCCGGCGCAAGGCACCAGATTTGGGCGGCAGCCACGACCCAGCATCGCAGCTGCCGCCTCCAAACTGCTCCTGCCTTCTTCCCCTCCTCTGGCAGCGGCGGCTTCGGCGAGGCCAGCTCAGAGCACTTGGAATTGGTCCTCGGCCTCACTGAAGCCACTGCTGCTGCCGGAGGAGAAGAAGGGCCGGGAGCTTGGGGCTGGCCTCGCTGGTGAGACAGTCGGCTCAGTCTTGTAAAAAATCTGGCTGCAGAATTCTGGTCCACAATTGAAGCATTTTAGTTGGGGAGCTGTAAAGTTGTGGGACTCTAATGATAAGCATAGAGTTGTTCAGAACTTGGAACATCAGGTTAAAAATGTAAAACTTAAATGTTAGACATTGTTGTTATGAACATTAAAAAGTGGAGGCATATAACTTGTGGACTATAATTCCACTGCCGCCTCCTCTCTTTGAAGAGACATTTCATTTACATCCCCAGAAGGAATCTCCTATCCCAGTCAAATTTGTGTTAAATTGCTGTTTTCGGGGGTCTTTTTCATCATCTGGAACGGATTAATCCACTTTCCCATTACTTTCTATGGGAAATGTTCGTTTGACTTAAGTCATGTTTGACTTAAGTCTAGACCACTGGAACGGATTAATGACGTAAGTCAAGGTTCCACTGTAATGTGGTCCTGTAATATACCAGGAATGCAGTATGAAATGTGAAAGGGTGGTGGACGACTGTACCACTGTATTATGGTCTTTAGTAGTAGACAAATTAACATCAAGTTCATTGTGTCCAGAGTTCAGAGCTGGGGAGACTTTTACTTGTTCATGAGGAGTCTTGTAGCACGGCAGTTAAAATGCATTACCGGTGCTACAGTCAAGCCTCTCCTCACAACCTGAGTTCGATCCCGATGGTCTCAGGTAGCCAGCTTAAGACTGACAGCTTTCCATCCTTCCAAGGATCTGCGAGTTGAGTCATGGCAACTGGACTTCTTTTTCTTGAGAAATTGAACCGTTTCTCTGCTCATCCTTTGTCAGTCTGAAGAAGCTGTTTGGATGAGCAGTGAAATGTTTCAATCTCTCAAGAAAAAGAAGTCCAGTTGCCATGACTCCACTTCCAGATAAACTCACCTGGATGGCTGAGAATCTTCAAAGACACATCCTTCCAAGGAGTACCCCACTTGGGTGGCAGTGTGTTACCCGCATCATTATATAGTAAACTGCCCAGAGAGGGATTTAAGCACTACGGGCCAGTACATAAGCAGCACACTTTCCTTTGTCCTAGGGAAGAAGTGTGCCTGTCAGCAAAATAAAGATTTCAGGTAGCCTTATTCCCCCCTTCTCCTACTTGCCAGTTGGATTTAATCATATTTTTATACAGTATTTTTCTATAATGACCGTTTCCTATTATTTTAAAAATTCCTACTACATTATATTTATTTGTTCCCCTTTTCTACACCATTACACACAGATAAGCCTTACAGGATCAGAACAAAAGTTTATCTCTTATGTAGATAACATTTGGCCCTTAGGGCATCGATTTCCTAACTCTTTGGCCTTGTGCCTCTTTGTGGTTTCACGCAGTGCTCGTGCCTCCCTGCTTCTCCCATCCTGTCACCCAATTCCCTTTTGACAAAAAGTCCAGGAATGCAATTTAAGTTATCTGTTTGGCATTACGATCTTTTTATCCGTTTTCTTCAGTTTTCCTCTGATTTTTGATTTTTGAACTGCAGCTTAACTGGTCCATGATGTTTATTGTTAAAGCACGTTTGGGACACGGAAGTGGTTTGACCATGGTTTGACACGCTGATATAAAAATTAAACCCCTTGACTTAAGAGCTCACTTTTAACGACGAGTATATCTAGGAAAAAAAAACATCTGGGTTTGTCTTGCCAACAAATCCAGATTTATCCAACATGCCCTGGAGGCTGTGCTGTGTGTTTCATTATCTGCTGAAAGCAGATGACATGGTGTCTCTGCTATCCGATGAGCTCAGGGGAACAAAAGGCAGAATAGAGGAGAGGGACTGCAATTTAAAAGTGAAACTGGCATGTCACCAGTTGAAATTATATAATAGGAGTGAGGGAAATTGGTTCCAAGTGCCCCTGCAGACTCCAAAAGTGCAGTTGTATCAAACACTATACGTTTCATACTCTCTAGTTTTGTATTCTGGAAATATAAATATATATTTATGATTTTTTGTTAGTTCTGTCGTTGTTGTTGAGTATTTTCAAGCATCGACAGGGCGAGTCAGCAGATAGGGTTCCTGCAAATAGTGGGAGGTTCCTATTGTAATCATGTGGAATTTGGTGACATATTATAATTAAGCAGGGTATTCACCAGACAGCTAGTACTTTCACTAGGAATATTTTCCAAAGCATACTATTCATTTCTGGAATAAAACTTCTGCCAGGTCACTGTGACTTGTAAAGTAAGGGTATTATTTGCTATTTTCTCCAAAGATTAAAGGCTAAATTTCATATCATTGTTATTATTATTAAATTATCACCCAGCTAACTACGCTGGATTTTGTATTACAAATCACTAGTCGAATGCTTCCCAAGCGTTTAGGACTCAGTGATGTATCGGTGAATTATGTGAGCAGATCCCAGTAAGGTGGCTTTCTGCAGCTGACTGTTGGTGACTGTGTCAACTATTATTATTATTATTATTATTATTATTATTATTATTATTATTATTA
>JAHTLZ010000007.1:48899299-48911353 GCA_023846285.1 Phrynocephalus versicolor | reverse complement strand
AAGGCCCATCTAGTCCAGCTTCCTGTATCTCACAGTGGCCCCACCAGATGCGTTTGGGAGTACATGAGACTAGATCTCTGTCTCCTGATACCACTCCCCTGCATTTGGCCCTTGAAGTACCCTGGTTTTAAGCATGGAGATGACACATCTCCATCATGGTTTGTAACCTGTGATGGATCCTTGGTTTAGGTCAACTGGAGCTGATGGGAGTTCCAGGTCAATAACATCTGGAAGACCACTTCTTACTGACTCTTTATTCAGGGCCTTCTTGGGGGATGTAATTCAGTCCCAGAGAACTTTTAACTCAATTTTATTACCCCCAAACAGTTCCAGGGTATCTTTTTCCTCCCCCCACTCAACATTTAGTGTATAAACAGGGAGGAGAGGCCTGCTGCTAAATTGAAAATGTTTGTCCGGTTAAAAAAAACCCCACAAACAAAACAAAGAACAAAACTGAAGACAAAAAACATTGTGGCACCTTAAAAACTAACTAATAATGTGAGGTTTCATGTACCAATTCCCTCTTCTTGTTTTTGTTTTGTTTTGTTATTTGTCTGATATGCTTGGGCTAATTAATACAGCTACTTATTGGGGGGGGGACCTAAAAGGTATATCTTTGTTATAATTGAAATGGGAGGGTGACATTTTTTGGGGTCTCCTTAAATTTGCATTTGATTTTGAGGCTTTCTCCCATGATTGTGGTTATCTTTTGTTTAATTTTTTAAAACAAGGCTCCTGCTCAGCATTTGTGGGCATTAGTGAGCCCTGATGACTTCCCATAGTACCAAATTCAGCTCCTAAGAATATAGAAGGCTTGGGGTGGGTGGATTAGTCATTGTTAGTTGTCTTTATTTCAGCAGCACATATCCTTCTAAAAGGTTCCTTATACAAGTCTCGTCCTTGAAGCAGAGAAGAGTTAGAACATTTTTCCCTTTTAATTTAAGTCAAAATTAATTTTTTTGTGAAGGAAAATCTTGAGCCACCTCCCCTGACAACTATTGCTTTAATTCATACAGTAACCCCCGCCTTTTCACACTTCATATACTGCAATCCCACTATATTGTGAGACCGCATTATATTGAAAAAAGGGGCAGTTCTGGTTTGCCAAAAAGCATTTATGAGGCCTCTGACAGGCCCAGGAATGCCCTCGGAGGCCTCAAAAGTGCTTTTCAGTGATCTGGAGGTCACTTCCGGTTTTCTGAAAGTAATTTCCGGTTCACCAGGAAGCACTTTTGGGGCCTCTGACAAGCCCAAGAAAGCCATCAGAGGCCCGTTCGGGCAGCGCCAGGCCCGGGGTAAGTACAAGAGGCCCCCGAGAGGCCCCCCAGTTACGACCCAACCCTGCACCCGCATACTGTGGATTTTCAATTATCACAGGGCGGAGCGGGTCCCTAACCCCTGTGATAGGCTGGGGTTTACTGTATAAACAAGAGTACTAAGGGTTTTTTTCCTCTTTGAGAAAGCTTAGCAGCATGAACTAAGTTTGGTTGTTTTCCATTCAGGATTATTGTTTTGTTGCATGAGCAAATATTAAATCATCTGAATGTTTTTCTAATCCCTTTCTGCTTTTTCTCCCCTTTTCTGTAGGGAACACTGTCAGTAACCTGATTTTCATTCTGCCCCCAATCTATGGTGCCATTCAGAGTTACAGAGATGGCCTTGAAAAACGGTATATCATTGCTTATTTGTGTGTTGCAGGTAAGTGATTATGAGGGCAGCTCACCTGACCTTTTGATCATCAAGTAGTAGAATATTAAATCCGGGTTTTACCCTTCAGACAACGAAGGGTAAAACTGGATTTCTTGTAGTTTGTTAGTCGAACTACAAACCTTCATTTGTCGTAGTTAGTGGAATTCTCAGCATTTAAAAGAGCTTGGTGTTAGCCCTCTGGATGATAGTGTATGCGCACACACAGGTGACATGTTCCAAAAAGTAAAATCTTGTAATTGCAGGTGGCATTGTTGCATTTCTTGACTACAACCACCACCACCCCAATTTCCTATTCTGGGAGTTCTGCTTGACCTAAACAATCCTCAAAGTCACCCAGATGTAGCTCACCTGGAGGGAAAGTCATAAACTGGAAAGCTTTGAGGCTTAGCTAGATCTATCTTAATACATGCTTCCTGTTCCTCTTGCAGTGCTTGCTGGGCAAGAAATTACAACTAGACATGGGTGTTTTGTTTTGGAAGGGGGCTGGTTCTGAAACGAAACACGCCAGCACAGCTGGCGCTCGGAACGCAGTCTCACCCTCTGGAACAAAATCAACCACTTGTCTTACCTTGCTTCACCTCGTGCAGGGTGAAACTCCAACCGGGAGGCAGCCTCTGATGCGTCGCCTTCCCCTCTCCCTGGTGCTGGCCAATCAGGATTTGTGCAAGGACATGCATCATCCCGCCTCCCCGTCTTATTGGCCAGCGCCAGGGAGAAAAAATGTGGCGGGTTGGCATTTTTTTGCAGGTGGTAAGAGGTGCACTTGGTTCCTATGTTCATTATACCTACCTCTGCTGTGTTAGTTGCAGAAGAAAACATGGGCGTGTGAATAGGAGTAGCGTAGGATTGCTGGTCGACTGAGAAACATATCATGCTACCTTTGGGAAAACATAGGACTGTGTTGTCAACAGAGGGGAGAGCTTTAGTTTCTTCTTGACTGATAGATAACCTGGCTTCTTCCTCTAATATTTTCTTTTTTCAATTCCAGCCGTGGGTTTGGGCTCGTGGTGCTTTCACATGACCCTAAAGTATGAAATGCAGGTTAGTAGCGCGAATAGTTACCGTTTTAAGGGTGTCCTTTACTTGAATGTTGTGTTCTGCAGTTTTGGAAGAGATAGCCATGTTAGTTTGTGCAGGCATACCAGGCAAAAATCCAACACATCAAAAGACAAAAATATGTCCCCCCCCCCCAAAAAAAACACTACAGTATTATATTTTAACTTTGGCGGATCAAATCCTGCAGAATGCTTCTTGGTGAAGTGTTTGTGTATTTTCTAAGAAAACAGTGCAAATAAAAAAGAGAGAGGAGTATATGGTAAAATTACTTAGTATAACAGACATTGACGAGTTCTGAAAAGAATTACAGAAGGCTAGCCTAAGCTAGAACTCATAAAATAAGGAAGAGGGTTGTGAGCACATTAAGTCAGGAAAGTATGGTTGAAATGGGACTTGATTTGGCTACAGACATACTTCAGGTAATGTAGAGCGTACAGTAGTCCTCCACCATTTCACGTTCAACATACTGCTGTCCCGGGATATCGTGGGACTGCAATATTATGAAACAAAGGGCTCCCGGGGCAAGCAGCATGGGCCCGTTTAAGGCCTCCTGCACCTACCCCAGGCCTGGCACTTCCCAGGGCTGTCGGAGGCCCCAGAAGTGGTTTCCAGTAATCCGGAAGTCACTTCCGGTTCAGCGGAAACCACTTCCGGGACCTCCGACAGTCCTGGGATGCCCATCGGAGGCTCGTTTGGGGCAGCACCAGGCCTCAGGTAAGTGTAGGAGGCCCCGGATAGCCCCCTCCCCCAGTCCCAATCTAACCTAACATTCGCATATCACAGATTTTTCATTATCGCAGGTCGGGTCCCTAACCCCTGCAATAAGTGGGGGATTACTGTACTGGCTATGGGGAATATCTGTTGTTTGAATATCTCTCCTGCCGCGAGTTCACTGAGTAGATTTTGTCACACCTCTCTGAATTTCAACACACACACATGCATGGCCCTCTGGTATTTATTTATTATTTATTTATTTTTGCATTTCTAGACCCCCCGATTTCCCAGAAGGGACTTTGGGTGGTTCAAGCGAAAGCCAAATAAATAGGAAATAGGCAATAAAAACCAAAAGAATAGGTAAACAGCAAGGACATAACACTAAACACACAATGAAATAAAAGGCCCAGCAAGAGGCAAAACTAACAGGCAGCAAAAAAGGTACAAGAAGTACATGAGGAGAACATGATTTACCTTTCAGTACTGGATTTTTTTTAAAAAAATTGTAATTTCTGTGACTCACACATATGGGTTCTCCCGTGGATCTGCATAAAACGTTCTGGAACCTTCTGCAATTTGAATGTATGTGTTTTGGTGGTTTCACATTTTATGTATCTAACTTGCTACTTCTGCGTCATCTTTCTCTTTCCCCCTAAAAATTGTTTCCCGAAATCCTTTAGTCCATCCAGCCTGGATGAGCGTGCCTAGTTGTATGTCACTGGTGATGCTCTTTTAAAAGTGCTCCTTTTACAAAACTAAAGTACCATTGTCAGACATTTCAAGTGCCTCTTGGATTTGGCAAGCTGCACAGTGTGCAAACATGACCTCGCCTTGACCTAGGAGGTCATGGCCTTCCATTAATTAAACTTGGTTCCAACACTAAGCTAAGAGTTAGGGTAAAATGTCTGTCAATGCACTTGCATATGTATTCACAGCCCTGATGATGACAACGGACTGGTCTCATTGCAACACGACCCTAAGTCATAGTTTTATAAGATATTGATCCTCCTTGCCTCAATTTTGTCCTCCCGCCACTGCTGTCTGACTAAAGCAAATCATCTTATGAAAAAGAGTTGAAAAAAGTCATAGGTGGGTATCGAATTGAGAGCAACCAGTGGGATTAGCCATTGACATGTGCAAGGGAGTAGAAATTCTCCTTTACAGATGTCAGTGGTCAAACTTTGTCAGCTCAACTCCAAAAGGTTCCAAAACATTCTGTCCAAGCACAGAGAAAACCCACAGGTGTGATGTCACTCAATGAACAACTGTTGCTGTTAACATCAGATCTGTCTTGTTCCTAGCAGGAGCGTTTTAATCTCCCTGGGCTTTTTACCTTCGGAACAAATTTTCATTATGAAATTTTAATGCTGCCATTTATTATAGATACCTTAAAAACTATCCTGCTGATCTAATTTGGTTTATATTTTGTAGCATATTGACTCTTACAAGATACTCTGATAATTGCAAAAAGCAAAGTGTTCTGCGTATGTACGGCCCCATCGTGCTTAAGGTATTCTTTGGGCAGTTTATAATTTAATGATGCAGGCTACACTTCGCTCGCCCACCCAGCCAGCTGAGTTCTCATTTTGCCGATGGCAGAAGCATAGGAGACTGTTAGCCACGAGCCATCTACCTAGGATTGAACCCGAGGTCATGAGCACAGTTAGAGCTGCGGTACAACAGTTGAACCACTGCTCCGTGAGGCTCAGTAAAGGGGTCGCTAAGCTTGCATCCTCCAGTTCTCCTAGCTAGGTTGAAGTCCTGTCTTATTCTGTTGAATTTATTTATTTATTTATTTATTTATTTATTTATTTATTTTTGTATTTATATCCCGTTTATCTACTACATGTAGTACTCTAAGCGGCTAACAAGCAATAAATGCAAATCAGGTACAAAAAACATCAAATAAAATGAAATCAACATGAACAATAAAACATCATAAACATATAAAAAACCTCCAGCATCCCAGCATGCGGAGGGACAAATCCTAGCAGATTAGAATTAAACAGATGGTGGGGAGGAAAGAAAAAAAAACTAACTAAAACTAACTAAAATCGCCAAAGGCCTCTCGGAACAGAAAGGTTTCATATGATAGCTAGCTTCGTGGCACAGTGGTTAAATGCCTGTCCTGCAGGTAAAACTGTGCTCACGACCTGGGGTTCAATCCCAGCTAGCAGGCTCATGGTTGACTCAGCCTTCCATCCTTCCGAGGTCGGTAAAATGAGTGCCTAGGTTGCTGAGGGGGAGGGGCAATGTGTAGCCTGCATAATGTAATTAAAAAAAACTGTAAACCACCCAGAGACTACTTGAAGTGGTATGGGGCAGTATATAAGCAGAACACATTGCTTTTTTGCTTTGCTTTCTATCAACCATGTGTAATGGTTAATGATTCATTGTCATTACTTGTGGTGGAGTCTTACCTCTTGTGTGAGACATAAGAGAATCTTGACAGGTGGGGCCTGTGGGGAGGGAATCACGTCCCAAAAGTGCTTATTTCTCATCCGACTGGAGGTGATGTTTGACCGACCGCTTCCACTGAAAACAGAAGTCCTATGTCAGCTTGTTTACTGCTTCTGAATCTTCTATCTAAGAAATTGTAAACGTTGTTTTCCTTTGTTTTTGAAGCTTTTGGATGAGCTGCCGATGATCTACAGTTGTTGTATGTTTGTCTACTGCCTGTAAGTATTTATTTATTATTTGTTTATTATATTCTGTGCCACTCATCTGACCGTGAGGCCACACTGGGCAGTTCACAACACATATTTACCATTAATGTGTCCTTAGCATCTAAGACTGGTTTACTCAATTTAAAAAAAAAATTCATACACAGCGAACCCTCTGAAAGTGCACCATTTAGACATACTGTACTAGCATGTAGAATTTATACTAAAGAATATGCAGTGCTCCAGATCATCCTAACAGTAATTCATCAAATGCAGACCCTGCATTTGACTTGCAGTAAAGAAGGGCTTAGAAACTTTATGTATTTATTTTATTTTTATTTTTTACAAGAAACGGTTTGTATAACATCAAGCAGAAATGAATCAAGTTCACTTAATGGTGCTTTCTGGGAATCCCAGTAATTTTCAATGCATTCCTATGGGAAATTTGTATAAAGGAAAATTTGTTTAACATAATTTCATTAGGAACGAATTAATTCCTTTATACAAGGTACTATATAAGAGTTCCAGTCCCATAGGCAAATCCAATCTTACATTACGTGTAATTTACTGCATAGAATAATATGATGTTGAAATTCAAAAGCCCCCCTTGTGTGTGAGCTGTGTTTTTGTTGGCAAGTATTTTCCAAAAATGCGGCCTTAGCTATCAGTGAGGGCAAGGTACAGACTCGAGTGAGCATATATGAGGATGCTGCCTATAGCAGCAGCACAGAATGTTACCAGAAGAGCAGTTTGTATTTGCCTAGCTTTCATCCGAACTGTGTGCCGTGTCATTTTGTCAGCGCATAGCCCGTGGCGTTGGCTGAGGATTCCTCTCGCTCAAGATCTCTGCCTTCGTTTTCGGAGGGAGCCCACTCTCGCCAACGTTACGATTCAGTCAGATCCCTGGCAGCCCTGGGATTCTTCTTGGGCCCCTGCCAGCCCTGTGTCTCTGAGCTCCGTGAACCAGCTCCGAATCCAGGCGGTGCCCCTGTGCCTCCCATTCTACCCATCCTCCAGCCCTGTTTCCCAGCCTTGAACAGCTGACCGAAGCTGTTGGCTTGTCCTGTTTGTTGCTTCTGTGCCTCATCTCGTTTGTGTTTCCTCCAGGTACGAATGCTTCAAGTACAAGAAGGCTGTCAATTACCCTCTCCTGTTTCTGCTTATAGCCTACAGCATCGGCGTCACCATAGTAAGTTGCCCCCCCCCCCCCCCCGTTTGGGACAGATTCCTGTCCACGCTCCGGCAGCCATTTGAAGAGTGCTTTTTATTCCACCAACTTGCCCCCCCTTTCCCATCATTTGACACATACACATGTTCCCTAGGCATACAGTTGCTGATGACTGCAACCACAAATAAGGGGTTTCCCCTGGACACCCAAAAAATAAAAATGGGGCAGAAGAAGAAGAGAGGAAGCACTTACCTAATTGTGCATTTTTCTACTACGCCTCTGCATGTTTGTGTAAACATACACAAGTAGAACCTAGATAACCGAGATAAGAGCTGCCTAGATGCCCTAGAGCTGCCTAGATGCCCTGAGCACATCCGATCTCGCCTGATTTCGTAAGCTAAGCAGGTTTGGCCCTGGTTAGTACTTGGATGGGAGACCACCAGGGAATACCAGATGCTGTAGGTGCCTGGAGGAGGAACTGGCAAACCACTCCAGTATTCCTGCCAAGAAAACTCCATGGACATGGGGCCACGAAGAGTCGGTCACGACTGTAACGACGCAACACACACACACACACACACACAACCGAGACAAGGCCCCTGCTCTCCAGAGAGGCCTGTACTTGGCATACCAGCCCGAGCTGGTGAAAAGCACTCCTGTCAGACGTTGCCATGAATAAAGATTTCTGAATTACCAAGTCCGGGAAAATGTCGACCAGCGATTCCCATCATTTCCAGGGTCCAGCAGACCCTGAACTAGTGACCTTCTGACTCTTATCACGAAGGCGGCTAAATTCTCCCAGGGAGTATTCAGTGATTTCGGGGGAGTTAAAAATAGAAGGAAAAAAAGACATTTTCCACCTTCATCTCTTATACACCTTTCCCTATGAAGCAGAAGTGAAGCAAGTTCATTGACGGTGCTTTCTGGGAATCCCAATAGTTTATGGCTAGGATGGTCTTACTACATGGTAAACTTTACCGGGGGAGCCCCAAGTGGTTCCCAACCTTGGGTCCTCTAGATGTTCTTGGACCCAACTCCCAGAAGCCCTTGCTATCACAGTGAAGGCTTCTGGGAGTTGCAGTCCAAGAACATCTTGGGGGACCCAGGGTTGGGGACAAGTGGTCATAGAATCATAGAGTTGGAAGAGACCACAAGGGCCATCTAGTCCAACCCCCTGCCATGCAGGAACCCCATCACAATATTTTCGACAGATGGCCATCCAGCCTCTGCTTAAAGACCTCCAAAGAAGGAGACTCCACCACCATTTGTGGTAGCATATTCCACTGCCAAATACCTCTAACCATCATGAAGTTCCTCCTAATGTTCAAATGGAATCTCTTTTCCTGTAGTTTGAAACCATTGCCCTGAGTCCTAGTCTCTGAAGCCATGGAAAACAAACCTGTTCCCTCTTCAATATGACATCCTTTCAAATATTTAAACATAGCTATCATATCCCCTCTCAGTCTTTTTTTTTTTTTTTGGAAAGGCTAAACATCCCCAGCTCCCTAAGCCGTTCCTCATGAGACATTTCCTCCAGACCCTCAACCATCCTGGTCGCCCTCCTCTGCACCCGCTCGAGGTTGTCAACATCCTTTTTAAATTGAGGCTTACAGAATTGGACACAGTACTCCAGGTGGGGTCTGACCAGAGCAGAATAGAGTGGTCTAGGGACTATGTGTTGTTCCACTCTCGTTGGGATCAAGATGTCATTTACAAGGGGTTGAAAGAACCTGTCTGGTTAGTTTTCCTCGCCCATAGAGCCTCTGTCTTGGGTAGGAGGATTATGGAAGGAAACCAGGAAGGATTCATTCTGTTGCCCTGTAATGTGTCCACTGCCATATCCAAAAGTGCCCCATGCTGTTATTGGTATCAATAAATGTCTTAGCGCAGGGGTGCCCAAACATTTTGTAAGGAGGGCCAGATTTGGTGGCTGAGAATGTGTCAGGGGCCGGTTGCTCCCCAACCCTGCCAGCCCACTGCAAGCCCCACCCACTTTCTTTAAAAAAAACATGGGGTGAAGGAGGGGGAGGGAGGGGCGGGCCATCCAGCCGCGGGCCACTCAGAATGGCCTGGCGGGCCAGATTTGGGCGCCCCCCCCGGGGCCAGACTTTGGGCAGGCCTGCCTTAGCAGCAGAGGTCTGCTAGGACAGCAGACAACAGTAATCATCATCATCTTAGAACAGGCATGTCCAAACTTCAGCCCTCCTGTTGTTTTGGACCACAACTCCCAGAATCCCAAGCCTGTATTCTCAATGGCAAAGGACTGTGGCAGTTGTGGTCCAAAACACCTGGAGGGCTGAAGTTTGGACATGCCTGTCTTAGAACAAGTGGAGCTGGGAAGGGGCCCTCTGGATCATTGAGTCCAGACCTTGTCAAGGAGGCCCAGTGGGGAATTGAACTCCCGAGCTAAGACACTGAGCTGTCTGGTTTTAATGGGTTAGGCCTATTTTCAAGCCACTGGCTGTCCCTTCCTGTGCCCGGCATACCTCACCTGGGCCAGGAAGGACAGCCAGCCTACCTGATGTTCCCATACCCACAAGTTGGCTACCTCTGGTGAGAGGCAGCAAGCCCTGCAAGGAGTCACCCTTCAGTGACTGAGCCCCATCTCTCCCTGCAGAACATTGTGGTTCATTCCCTGGACACTCCAAGTAAGGCTTGGCGAGGATTCAATTTGGAGAGCCATTCCTGACCAGGAATGGCCATGAATAAAAGATGTACAGTATTCTTATTCAGCCTAGGGCAGTGGTGGCGAACCTTCGGCACCCCAGATGTTTTGAACCACAACTCCCACAGTCCTTTGTCATTGGCAATATAGGTTTGGAATTCTGGGAGTTGTGGTGCAAAACATCTGGAGTGCCCAAAGTTCGCCACCACTGGCCTAGGGCATTGACTTTCTTTTTTTCTTCATTGTTCTATATGTACTGTTCTCTGTTTGCATTCTCCAGGTATACCTAAATTGGAAACAGCCTGTGTTTCATCAGGTAACTATTGTGGGACATTTTTCACTGGTACTCGAGCGGGTGGGGAGTGTATTTTACCGAGAAGAGTTATGCCAGTCAATCATCCTTCCCTGTAGGTGTGGTCAAGTGGATTTTGCAGTTGTGGGGGCCACTTGTGCTGAGCCTAGTTTTAAATGCAGATGTATTTATTAATGTATTCCATATGTATTGTATTCTTATGTGCCATCAAGCCGCCAGCTGAACTTCCCCAGGTAGCAAGTCCAGCAGAAAGTCGGAATCATGTGCTTCTACCTTTGTGGGAAGCACAGTGCCATCTGTAAGTGGCTCAACCTGTCCAGTCAGTTTCCTCATCCCCAGTGCCTCTGTTTAGGTGGAAAAATGTGGAAGAAAACCAGAAGGCACTTGAGTAGAAATTGCACAACCCTCTGTCAGATCTGCTTTGATTTGGACTCCTGCGTTGGCCTTACGAGACCCCTTCCAATTCCATGATTCTATGATCCTGAGTCGCACAGAATCATAGAATCATAGAGTTGGAAGAGACTTCAAGGGCCATCTAGTCCAACCCTCCTGCCATGCAGGAACCCCCATCACAGGACTCCTAACAGATGGCCATCCAGTCTCTCCTTAGAAACATCCAAAGAAGGAGACTCCACCACCTTCCTTGTGGCAGCGTCTTCCACTGCCGAACAGCTCTAACTGTCATGAAGTTCTTCCTAAAGTTCAAATGGAATCTTTTCCTGTAGTTTGAAACCATTGCCCCGAGTCCTAGTCTCTGAAGCCTTGGAAAACAAACCTGTTCCCTCTTCAGTATGACATCCTTTCAAATCCTTTCATTCAATACCACCCACCCCCTGCTCAGCAAAGACTTTGTGGTCTCTACAGTGTACCCAGGAGTCGACTAACATGACATGAATAGCTCCGGTGAAAAAGGGCCCGCCACCTCCTATGGCAGCCTCTTTTTTTTAAAGAATTAAAATTAGTCTCACGTTAAATAGCGTCATGCTTACATTGACAAGTTGCTGGTGTTCTTGCATCTATTTGTTGCCAAATGAGAAACTGTTGGACAAGTATTGGAACTTGCCTAATTAAGCAGTCATATGACTCTGGCCTTGCAGAAGGGAGTTTTATGGTGTTAACTCTTCGCTTTAATCACCCCACCTAAATACTTTAACAGACTAGGATGAAAAAAAAGCCATTTTCTACGCTCGATTGCTTAGGACATATTTAGTACTGAATGTGTTGGTGTTTCCTTATTCAACACTGCCTTTCTTAATCCGTGGCCTTTCTCGTCAGGCAAGCTTTCCCTGAGCAGTCAAACGGGGTTTTTGAATGCATTGTTGGGTGCTTTTAAAGGAGAAAATTGGGTTTAAAATATTTTAAATAAATAAATAAATAAATAAACAAGCAAGCAGGCATCTGGAGACTATGGAAATTTTAGGCTGGCAAGCTGGAGAGAGGAAGCTGCACCAGATGGGTGAAGACTGATTTAATGTGACAAAGGGTGAGCCGTTGTGGCCAGGGACGGCACGTCCATTAAGGCGAACTAGGCAGTTGCCTAGCGCACCAAAATGGATAAGGGGTGCCAAAATGGAAAGGGGGCGCCACCC
The DNA here is from genome assembly GCA_023846285.1 of Phrynocephalus versicolor. NCBI lineage: Eukaryota > Metazoa > Chordata > Lepidosauria > Squamata > Agamidae > Phrynocephalus > Phrynocephalus versicolor. Next base: position 48,899,475 of record JAHTLZ010000007.1, on the reverse strand, counting down.
CCCGCCCCTGCTGGCTAGCCTGCTGCCCCCCTGCTGCTGCGCCCCCGGTGCCGTGCACCCGCCTCCGTGCCTCTCCCCTGCCGCCCCCCGCCCGCGGCCCCCCTGCCGCCGCCGCCCGTACCTCCCCCCTGCCGCCGCCGCTGCCCGCGCCCCCCGCCTGCGGCCCCCCTGCACCT
>JAHTLZ010000007.1:48885338-48899289 GCA_023846285.1 Phrynocephalus versicolor | reverse complement strand
GTTGTTGTCTTCCCATTATAGCAGAATGCCCTTATTCCCTTGTACAGTAACCCTCCATCTATCACAGGGGTCAGGGACCTGACCCGACCCGCAATATTTGAAAATCCGCGAAATGCAGGTGCAGGTCGGGTAAAAAGTCATGAAGCAACGGAGCCTTTTTAAACATTGTGCACTCCTTCTTCCACCACACACACACACACACCGGCTGCGGGGGAGTGGCGCACAATGCCTCCATAGAAGCAAGCCCCCGAGCTCCAGCTGGTTGGCACTGGGAATGGGGGAGAAAAACCTTTTGTTTCCCCACCGCAGCGCCAATCAGCTGGAGCCCTGGGCTTGGGAAATGGGGGGGGGGGAGATTTTAAAATCCCAGGCTAACCTTAAGCCCTTTCGGGGTACCACTGTACTGCAGTCCTGCGATATAGCGGGACCGCAGCATATGAACCACGAAAGGGCGGGGGACCACTGTAATCAATCCCCAGCAGACACGGAGATCCTACTGTTCTTTTGACCTACTGCTTCCATCTGCCCAACTGGTGTAGTCACAGCAGACAGACTGTGGGTGTTGCAGTTTAAAAATACACAGAAGGCCACAGTTGTCTATCCTGAACAGAAGATAACAGGTATTTCTTGAAGCCCTGTTGGGAGTTCACTGAATCAGTATGGCTTTTCTGCTGATTGTGATAACGGCAATTGTGAAGTTGCAATTTGTATAATCACAACTTCCCCCATTTTTTTTCACAGCATACATTAAAAGTAATAACACAAAATACATTTAAAGTCTCCTTAGAAGGTGGCATTTGGTTGATAGTGGGATGCTCTGCTGTTTGAATGTTAGGTAAAGCAGAGACCCAGGATATTTTGAATGAGGATCAAACCAGGGGCATAAATCAAACTCTTGTGGGTTCAATAACTGGAGTGGCTTATTTCTGCAAACCATTTTAAACTGTATAATAGATTGGCATAAGGGAATCAGGAGGGCATGAACAATACATATATACCATAAGGCTGAATAGGAGGGCTATAGGCATCAGTTAAAAATGAAGCTTTTTTACCCTTGCAAATAAGGAAACCTTTCCCAAACAGACTTCCAGATAGGCCGGTGTCCTCCATTTTGCCCTCCGTTGCTTGCTTTCCGTTGGCATCCAGGGCTATCTTATCTGTCCCATCTTTCTGCCACTCCCTGGCCAACGTAAGACGACAGTGCTTTGCGAGTTCTAACGGGATCTGAAGAAGTGGCCCGCAGTTTGCGAAAGCTTGGACAAAATAAAAAGTGTTCCTCTTCAGGTGCCACTGGGCTCTTTTGCTGTTCTGGTGCAAGAGAGAACATTAAAACTTCTTTCTCCTTCTTCTGTTTCCCAGGTTATGTATGGCACACTGGTGGCTGTTTTAGTGCTACGCTCTGTATATATAGTGTTATGGTAAGTAACATCTTAAATGGAGGCCACACTGGATCTAACCCTGTGCTTCTCTGGCCTTTTCCCAAAACCTCTGTAGGTTCCCAGCTCAAAGGCAGAGCTGCCGCCTTCCGTGCCATACCTTCTCCTCTGAGTGGGCAGCTGCCATGAAGAGGAGGAGATGGTCAGACACACGAAGGAGTCAGGCAACAGAAGCACGCAGCACCCGTAGAAAATCTGTGCGGGTGACACACTAAACTGAGCAAACCACTGAAGCACAATTTGCGTCCGAATCTATTCAGAAGCCAATTCAACAGATTAAATAAAGCTGTTTTGAACGCTCTTGATAGAGAATAGTGGTATACCATTATTCTCTAACAAGAGAACAGAATATTAGACCAGACAGGCGTTTTGGGTTGATCCAGTGTATCCATACTTCCTTCCAGGTTCGTAGCTCCTTCTGGTTCCATTTCATTGTTCCATGGGTTAAATTTTGTAAAAGAGTTCCAATGCAACTCTCAAGCAAACAGAGTGGTGTGAAAAGAACATCCAGACCCACGAGAGGGGGGTCCAGACCCACGAGATCGTCTCAGGCGCACTCACTGCGGGTTGCCACACCCAGAGAGGCGCGGAAAACTCGCACCTGAGACCGCGCCTTCTCTGTGGTGGGGCCTTCACTCTGGAACCACCTCCCCAGTGAGCTGCGCCTGCTTCCGTCCCTGCCCGCTTTCAAGAAGGCCTTGAAGACCCTCTTTTTCAGAGAGGCCTTCGGCGACCTTGTGAATTAGTTTCTTTCTTTTTTTTCCTTTCTTCTCCTCGGGCTTGTCGCCATCTTGTTCTCTGCTGCCTTACTGCTTGCTGTTTCAACCACTGTTTTTATGTGTTTTATTGCTGTTAGCCGCCCAGGAGCATCAGTTTTATTCATTCATTTATTTATTTATTTATTTATTTATTTATTTATTTATTTATTTATTTATTTATTTATTTATTTATGTGACTTTTTATACCGCCCATCTAGACCAAGGGCTACTCTGGGCGGTTTACAACATGTGATAACAAACAAAGAAATACATTTTAAAAACCAAAATACATAATAAAATAAAATATACATAAATCAACCACAAAAAAACTAAAATGAAGCTAAAAAATGGCAAGAGATTGATAAAATGGGGGGAGGGGGGAGAGATGAGAAGAAAAATGGTTTAAAAAATAGTGCCTTACTAAATGTTTGAAGAATCAGGGAATGCCATTCTGCAGAACCAGGTCTTCAATAGTTTTTTTTTTAAAGTTTGAAGTGAAGGTGCCAGGTGAATTTATGGAGGTAGATGGTTCCATAACTGGTGGGGAGCAACCACCGAGAAGGCCCTACTCCTTGTTACAACTTTTGGGGCCTCCCTCGGGGTTGGGACTCTGTGGTGTCCTGCCTGGCTGGCACGGGTGATCCTGGCAGTTCTTCTTGGGAGGAGCCGTATGATAAAACAGACAACCAAACAGACGGTGGTTCACTTCTGTTTCAGTTTTTCCTTTTGTTTATGTGTTTCCAGAGGTAGTGCAACCCCCCCCCCAGTGGAGTCAGAAAATTTTCCAGCGGGCTGTTTAAAATTGCCTGCACCAATGTATTATAATCTGAAACTGAATAATGTATTTAAGATATTCCTCTCTCTCTCTCTCTCTCTTTTTCTCTCTCTCCCTCTAGGGTATACCCATGGCTAAGGGGGCTGGGTTATACATCCCTGACAGTTTTTTTGCTGGGATTTTTCCTGTGGAATGTAGACAACATTTTCTGTGATAAACTGAGGTAAGCGAACGGAAATGTGAGACTCGGTAGCCTTCCTGTCCTGCAGTTCTGAGAGTATATCTTGAGGACATGCTGGTCAGATAGGTGCCCTATTCTGATCTTGGGTGCAACTGACATACCCTATTCTGTGTGTGTGTGTGTGCGTGCCGCGCGCGCAACTCCCATCATGCAGGCTCCATCGCGACTGAAACAAAAGCTGTCATGACGGGTGCGCGAGGGTGGAAAAGCCCTGCGTGGGGGGGGGGGATGGAAGCATGCATACGTGCGCCCCTTAGAAGGAGTCTTGCATGCAACACCTCTAAATAGTGGTATGATGTGAGATCACACCATACTTATTTATTTATTAATTAATACTTATTTATGTTTATATTGATATACCACCAGATTTTCCCAGACAGGAAGTCAGGGTGGTTAACAAGGAATAACATACAACAATTCCAGAGAAAAATCATAATCTGTTCCAGAGTGTGACATTAAAAAAAAAACAATAAGCAGTAGAACCAGAATTTAAAAATTCTAAAAAATACAAATCAATACTAAGGCAAGATGGTGAAAAATGGGCGGACAAACAAACTCATGACACCTGCTTATAAAATAAATCAGCCTCCTTGATTGCCGAACTTGGCCATATAAAGTCAGGTTTTTAACTGCTTCTTAAATGCCGGGAGGGACTCTGCAGTCCTGATTTCACTCGGAAGGTTGTTCCACAGTGTTGGACCCACCACAGAGAAAGCATGATTCTGGGTGGAGGTTTTACGCGCCTCCCAGGGGTGTGTGACCCGGAGCACAGGGGACTGTGATGTTCTGGTGGGCCGGGCCAACGTTGACCTCAGGATGATACGCTTCGTCATACTTCCCCTTCCTGTACACCTGGACAGTGGAAAGAATATAGCTTTGGAGCAGCTGTTCCCAACCTAATGCTCTCCCGAAGTTTTGGGGTCTGTAGCCCCCCTAATCCTACATCATGCCCGAGGGGTTATGGGAATTCCAGTCAACACATGGGGAAAAGTCAGGCTAGGGAAGGCTGTTTCAGAGACAAATAGATGCAAATGACCTTCTCACTTTCCCCCTTCTACAGGGAGTTACGCGAGAGGCTGCCTCCTCTTGTGAGTGTTTTGACGCAATTTCACGCTTGGTGGCACATTTTCACAGGCCTCGGCTCCTACCTTCATATCTTGTTCAGGTATTATTGCGGTCCCTTCTGTGGTCTCTTCAGTGAGGGCGTCCCTCCCCTGTACCTCTCTAGGCTGGCTGTTACTGTAAACCTAGAGATGGGCACGAAACGAGCAATTTTTCATTTTCGTTTTTTTGTTTCGTTACGTAACAACGAAAAATGAATTTTGTCTCCAAAATGAAACGAAACGAAACGAAACACCAGAAATTTTGTCGTCTGTTTCATTTTCATTGCGGCAAATACATTGAACTGTAATAAATGGTAATGAAATGACAATTTTTCATTTTCGTTTTTTCGTTTCATTACGTAACGAAACGAAAACGATTTTTTTTTGCAAAAATTCACAAAAAAACAAAAACGAACCGAAACGGACCCCCTAAACGACAAACGACAAATGAAACACCATTTTTTTGAGTCGTGCCCATCTCTAGGTAAACCTTTTATTATTATTTTGAGAAGACCTGAGAGGATTAGATTTCAAGTCAGTAATTTAGAGCTGCCTCCAGGACTGTTTTCTCCTTCCTTCTTTTGAGACCGGCAGCAGGGTGTGGGGAGGGGGCAGGAGGGGGCAGTGGGCGCTGCTGCTTGTCATGCCCCTCCTCCCAAATTGTTCTCTAGGCCAGTAGCGGCTAAACTCCATCCCCCCCGATGCTTTGGACTACAACTCCCAGAATTCCAAGCCTGTATTGCCAATGACAAAGGACTGTGGGAGTTGTGGTCCAAAACTTCTGGAGGGCCGGAGTTTAGCCACCACTGCATCTAGGCTGAATTAAAAGTATGATCTGTTTGGGAGTACAAGCTGCTTGCCATCTCTCCATCTCTTCATTTCTGGGAGGCCCAGAACTTGCCCGGGAGTCTGTATTGTTTTATTTATTTTTCAAGAAAGAAAAATTGGCTTCCTTTTAAGGTTAAGAAGGTGGTGTATGAGATAAAAACAGCAGAAAAGTGTGGTCAAAGGGACCAGGACTTATTTATTTATTTTGAATATTTTTACCACACCTTTCTCCTTGGAAAAGGACCCCATGTGGCTTACAATAATGAGGGTCAATATACAGCCCAGCACCTTTAAGTCATAGTCAGGTTCAGAACAGGGAATTAGAAGAGGCGTCTTAGCACATTAAAAGGTAACATTAAAGCTACAAAGAGCATGCAGAAAAAATCCATTATGAGGGGTGAAAACTAACATGGAAAACCATGGTGTTCTGATGAAATCAGTTAATTGAAAGGAGCCCCGTGGCACAGTGATTAAATGGCTGTCCTGCAAGTGAAACTGTGCTCACAACCTGGGGTTCAGTCCCAGGTAGCAGGCTCAAGGTTCACTCAGCCTTCCATCCTTCCGAGGTCGGTACAATGAGTACCCCAGCTTGCTGCGGGGGGCAATGTGTAACCTGCATATTGTAATTAAAAACTGTAAACTGCCCAGAGACTACTTGATGTGGTATGGGGCGGTATACAAACAGAATGCTTTGCTTTTGCTTTGCTTAATGCAATCATGCATGGTAATTCATATAAAAGTCACATAGTAGGTAGACTTGGGAGCTCCAGGTTCAAGTCACAGCTGAGCCTTGAAACTTCTTGCATGTCCTTGAAGGAATCGTCCCCACCTCAACCTGGCCTTCCGTCAGGGGTTGCAATGAGTGTCAGGTGAAGAGTGTGTGGGCCATCTGTACCACCCATGAGCTGGCTGGGGGAATGGCAGGAAAGGGAGATCACTTAAAGAGGAAAACCGTGTTCGGTAAACTTTCGAGTCGAAACTTAAATTGATGAGCAATGGCAGCCAGTGGGGAAATGAGCAAAAACCGGCCCTACCGTAGCAGCTGATGGGATGCTGTTCCTGCTTCATGGCACACTTTCGGTAAAGGGTGCCTTGAAGCATTCTCACTGCCCTAAATCAATCAATCAATCAATCAATCAATCAATCAATCAATCAAATAAATAAATGAATCCTGGGTAGCAAAGGCATGTTGATATTCCAGGTAGCCTTAGTAGGGCTTCATTCAGTTAGATGGCTTCGTTAAATTCTTGATCGCATGTCCAAACTTCCGCCCTCCTGATGTTTTGGACCACAACTCCCAGAATTCCAATCCTGTATTGCCAAAGGACTATGGGAATTGTCCAAAACATCTGGAGGGTCGAAATTTGGACATGCCTCTAAGTGAACAGAAGCAAACGTTGATTTTAATTTCGGTGTCTTTGTTTGTCATTCCTGCTCCTTCCAGCTTATATTCAAGGACACTTTTCCTGAAGTACAGGCCAAAGGTCAAGGTAAGCGATCAACACTGCTAGAGTCATGTGATGCTCAAAATGGCCAAGACAGGGCCCTCATGATGGCTGAGGCTTCTTTAGAATAAACCCCGCTGTCATGTTAGTGATGCATTTTTCTTTGAATTTTTTTGTTATAGAAGAAAGCAAATGTGCGAAATATATAAAATCTACAATGCCAGTATAATCCTTGAGAAGAAGAAATAATTACGTGCCATCTCATGAAATCTTTTTATTCTATTTTAAATCTATTTTATTCAGTGTTTTAAATGCCATTTACTATTTTTTATTCCAGAACGGAATAAACAATGTCGGTTTTGTCCCCAATAAATTTTCTTGATCTGTAAAGTGTACTTGAATTCTTTTGTAGCCAGTTCATTTTCCTTTATCAGCACAGTATTCCAGATCTTAAGATAATCTCTCAGAAATTTTAAAGACCTGTAGGTTTTGCCTAAATGTGCTGCATACATATGGTCAAAGGCTCATTACTTTTAAATGGGATTAATTCGCTAACCTACTGATGTAGCACTGAAAAATTACTTCAGCCTGACTCTTGGGATACTTCTTACTGAATTGATCCAACTTGAAAGAGTTCCCTAGAGGTCTTGGTTTATAATAATCTTGAATGACAGGGCTAAGATAAATCTTACATATATTAGGTTGCAATGCATGTTCAAATAACCAGTGGCAATAATTGGCCCAAATATCCATGCATATGTTGAGCTCTGATTAGAGATGTAAAATTTCCTGAAGCTTTGAAGATCATGGGAAAAAACCATTTTTTTTCCTGGAAAAAATGGATTTTTTTGGAAAAATTGAAAAAATGCTACACTAGCACTTCCCCTCCCTTTTACGGCTTGAAAGTCATTCTGTTACTTTAGGAACATGAAATATCACTATGGACAATTTGATTTGGTATAAAATTATCACAACTAGCCTATTAATATATACTATATCCAAGCAATCATTACAAACAGAATTTACTTTTAAAATAATATTTATTTGTAATTGTAAGCAACAAATGGAGCAACAATCTCCTGAACTGTTTACTAGTTTATGTGGAAGGGGAAAAAAAAAACCTCTATGAAACAATGCTTAAACATCCAGAATAAACAATTATTCATATTTCCTCTCCACAGTATTAAATAAAAATAAAATAAAAAGAATTGAAGAGGGGGAAATTACTGTATAGAATGGAATTGGACTCAGTTTCAGTGATATTTTTTTAGAAATGATTTGGAAAATATTTGAACACCCTGTCTTAAAATATTTTATTCATTATGTTAAAATAAAACATTACATAATCATTTTTTCTCAGGAAAAAAAACCCAAAAAGTCTTTAGGAAAAAAACAGGGAGCCGGGACTGATTTTTTTCTGATTTTTTTCTAGGGTTTTTTCCCCAGGCCTTCGCATCTCTAGCTCTGATACACTGCAAGTATTGTTACAGCACAAAACTGTTAAAATATACAGCTTTGCTCTGTTCAGATTCCGAAGCAGATTGCTTTTCTCTTAATCCCAGTTGCTAGATTACAGTCATAGGACAGCAAGTTTGTTCCATGTGTGGCCTGTCCAGAAACGTCTGGTTTGCTGCTGTGGGAGGGAGGCAGAACGAGGCTGGTCCTTGATCTGATCCCAACATCGATTGTTCCCCAGTTTGGAATTTTTTACTTTGCAGGGGACATCCTACTATGAAACAGGATGGCTCAAGGATTCTGGGAATGGTAGTCCCATATGCCTTATATGCTAGCCCAGGGACCATTCCCGAGTGACCGGACAGTGCGTTGGATAGAGTAGGTCCCAGGGACGAAATTCAGTAGAAAACGATGAGAACAGCTTTTCAGTGCTGCTGAAAGTCAGAAGAGGCAGTATTTGTTCAGATGGATAAAAATATGATTTGACAAACTGTGCCTTCCTTTACTACTCTATGGCATTTTATGCCTTTATGTTTTAGGGTTTCTATCAGAGGTTCCCAAACTTTTTCGACCAGTAGACCACTTGTTGATTTTTTTTTGTTTTGTTTTCTGTAGACCCCCTGTCTGCCTAATTTAAATTTCATGGACCTCCAATTTTTTTCTCACTCACATGGGCCCCCTGCAAGTCAAAATAGACCCCTGGGGGTCTATATAGACAACTTTGGGAACCTCTGGTTTTTATTGTTTTCCCTCCATACATGGCACCTTGCTGTCTTTATTTTTTGTGCTGTGGTGTTTCATCAATGAATCCTAATCTTCTGATCAGTTAAACTCTTGTTCTTGATTTAATCAGTTGACAGGCAGCAATCATTTAACTATAATGTGGAGTCTCACAGACGTTAAGGTAATTGAAGACTCCTCCAATTACCTCATGCACCCTCTCTCCTGGAGTATTCCACTTCTGGGTGGAAGCTGCTCGCATCATTGCCTTCAAAGAAAAGAGTGTATAGTATTCTCTTCAGAAGTATTGTTTTCTAAATATATATCCGTAATCAACAGTTGGACAACTGGCAGCTTTACATTTTTGAAGACCCCTTTCCAATTCCAAACACTGCTCTAAAATACAGTAGGACCCCAGTATCCGCTGGGGATTGGTTCCAGGCCTTCCCGTGGATCATGAAAACCGTGGATAAGAGAGAATGCCTGCCCACTCACCCCCAAACTGCTGTTTCCTGAGAGTAGCTTGCTTTATGACTGCTGTTTTGAGACAGTAGCTTGCTTTATGGCCACTGTTTGTGACAATAGCTTGTTTTACAGATGCTATTTGTGACAATAGCTTGCTTTACAGGTGCTGTTTGTGACAACAGCTTGCTTTACAGCTTACTTTGTGGCTGATGAATTAATTAATTTTTTCCTCTGCCAACCGTGGATAACTGAATCAGTGGATACGGGGGCCCTACTGTAAATGCAAGCCACGCATCAAGGCAGGAGTAAAACAAGGCAAGGCATGTTGTTTGCATACCATCCCCTAATGCCTAAAGCAATCTGGACGGTTTACAATGGAATTATGTAGGCAACGCATTGCCCCACCAAGCCACCCAGTAGTCTGGGTGCTCAATAGGCTGAACTCAGAAGGAGGGAAGGCTGAGTCCACCTCGTGCCAGCTTCCTGAGATTGGACCTGGGTCATGAGTGGAGTTTTGGCTGCAGTTTCACCGCTTTGGATACAAAGCCTCCTACAAAACATGCTCATTGATGGACTTAACTGCATTTCAGAGAGTTACACCCCACATTGGATTGAACAGCCTTCAAGTTTACTTAAAACGAATGACAAGAAATGAAACCCGGACCTGTGCGTTCCCATAACCTGGCAACCTTTTAGGCCCTTGGCCGGTGATTGAAGCCAGAATGGGTTACCCTTCAGCTTCCCATTGTGAGAACAAGAGGCAGATGATGCCAGATGTTATTTCTGAATGGAGAGGGGTCTTGAAACTGCTCTTTTTCTGACTGATGATTGGATTTCGAACCAGGCTGGTCTTCCTCCTGGGCCCACAGTCTTCCCGAATGTCAGTCCTGCGTGTTCCTTGAGTTTACCACACCAACCAAGCAAGGCCGTGCTTCCCCTCCATTCTACATTCCTCCCATCTGGCATTTTGGTATCCTGATACTGCTACAGATCATCGAAACATGGGGCTGTCGACTTCTGGCCACGCCCCGTGAACATTTCCTCCTAAATAAAAGGATATGCATATTTTCCTTGAGCTGGCTAAAGCCGTGTCAATTTGCAAGACCAGGCTAGGTGATACCTTCATAGGTCTCTAATAAATTTTTTTTTAAAAATGCAAGCTGAGTTTTCGATGGTAAGCCATCTTTATCAAAGCATTGTACCAAAAGTATATTCTTGGCAGAAGATGTAGGTTGCCAGGTGTCGAGATTCTTTGTGGCCAGATGATATCAGCCAGGCACTGTTCTGATAGGGCAGGAAGCAAGGTTGTTGTTAAAACTGCGTCAAAGTCCAGGATTGGGTTTCAAACCCGAGCTCTCCAAACAAAGGGACATAGCTGTGTCAGAAGCCCAGGTTACATGTATACCTTTTTCTCCTTGGTCCCCCCCCCCCTCCGAAAAAGAAAACCCAGGCAGTGTGTAACTGGGTGGCGTACATGTTTCTTTTTGGCTGCTCCATGTTTCTTGCTCTGTCTGTAAATATAATTTTAAAATGCAGCAATGGGGCTCTTTAGTCTGGAAAAAAGGCGCTTGAGGGAGGATATGATTGAGATGTACAAAATAATGCAGGGCATGAGTCAAGTGGATAGAGGGACGCTCTTCTCCCTCTCACAGAATACCAGAAGTAGGGGGACATCCACTCAAACTGAGGGTTGGGGAGAAAGAACAGACAAAAGAAATTTTATTTTACCTAGCGTGCTGTTAGTCTGTGGAACTCCCTGCCACAGGATGTGGTGATGGCCTCTGGCCTGGATCCGTTCAAAAGGGGATTGGACAGATTCCTGGAGGAAAAATCCGTCACAGGTTACAAACCATGATGGAGATGTGTAATCCCCAGGATTAAAACCAGGGTACTTCAAGGGCCAGATGCAGGGGAATGGTATCAGGAGACGGATACCTAATCTTGTGCGCCCCCAGACGCATCTGGTGGTGCCACTGTGAGATCCAGGAAGCTGGACTAGATGGGCCTTTGGCCTGATCCAGCGTGGCTCTTACGTTCTTAGGATGCAAGAGCACTTATTCTCTGGAAACCAAACTGATCTGGAGTATGAGCGCTCAGTACCGGTGGAGCTGTTTATTGTGGCTGCCAGTCTCCTTTTCTTTCCTAGCTGGCTCCTCCGTGTTGAGTAGCAACTTTGTCTATAATTGTCTATTGTCTATAATTATTGGCAGCTACTCGCACAGGCACCTGTAGAGGAAGCTGCTTTTAAATATATGGGAGGAGCGAGCCAGGTTTTCTTAATATTCAGCTAAGAACTCCCTGCCTTGCCTTAGTGTGCGGATACAGCATCGCCTATGTGGGGGGATATTGAGAAATAAATCATTTTGTCACTAAGAGTTAAGAGGAGGATCTCGAAAGGGGGCGTCTGTGTGTTTCTGTATTCTCACCCTGCCGTCTAAGAAAACCCTCTCTTTTCTCCCTTCCTTTCAATAGTTTCTCTTTGGGATTTGGCCCATTCTCTTAGTAGAATCGACCAAGAAGCAATGACACGGACCTCTGGCGGTCGCTGAAGAGACGCCCAACCCTGGACGCCTGAGGAGATCCGGCAGCCATTTTGACTGAGGTGTTGGGACATTTTTGGCACTGCAAAAGGGGCTTTTTCCTCCCCTTTCACTGACCCTGGGATCGTGGCGAAATCATGTAGAACCGAGAGCCGGCGTTTCTATGGAAACCACGATTGGAGTTTTTTTCCCCTAAGATGGAGGCATCAAAACAAGAGGGCGGGTTTTTAGGTTTGTTTTTAAATGTATACCTTGGATAACTTGGCGCAGCCGGGGTTGTGAATTGGGTTGGCGGCAGCAACAGATCTGCTTTCCTTTTGAAAGCAGGGTCGCGGCGTTTTGGTTTGGTGGGCCAGACTCCGTCGAGGGGAATCGGAACTTTTAAAATGCCTGCAAGGAGACGACGAGAAATGTCAGAGCCAAAAATAAGGAGGGATCATCCGTTTGGGCTTTGTGTTCTAAAGTGCATTCTTTGTGTCTGTTGGTAACTTTCAACGTCTCGGACTTCTGTCAACTTTCTTAAAATTCTTTTCCCTCGTGACCGGCGCCGATTAAGGGGCCCGAGTGAGGGAAGCACTGCGCTTACGACTGGGTGACGCAACCCGTTTTCTGTCCAGAATGTAAGATGATTAATTATGGGTTCTCTGCCTGTGTTTAAGAGTCATGCCCCACATTTTAAAGAAAGTCCAGTTGCCTCTGTGATAGCATTGCCTTGAATGGGAAGTCGGTTGGCGAGCCGTTTGCATCAGATGCCCCATTAGTTACTTGGGACATGGAAAAAAGCAATTATTTCCTGAAGGAATGATGATGCCCTGGAGGCCTCGCAGCATGGAGAACGAAGCTGATGGGTGGGGTTTTCCCCTCTCTCTGTACAGGTCTCTGGGGCTAAGCTCTGTCTTAGGTCAGCTTGGGGTCAGGGTTACCAGGAAAACTTGGAGGTGAGTTCCTGTTTTCCCTTGTTCCTGAAAACAGGCGCAGGCCTTAGTCGAGAGTGCTTCAGGGTGTTACTCTTGGGAGGTGGCCCTTCCCTCCAGTCCTAAACAATTATGTGGAAGTAATGGAGAGCCAGTTCTCCGCTCGAAAAACGTGGCACCTGAGTGCAAAAGGCACCCGTGTCCTGCCAGGTGCACAGAGCGTGCATCTGTGACCGTGGGCACTCAGGGTCTCTCGGTCTAACCCAGGTGTGTCCAAACTTCGGCCCCCCAGATGTTTTGGACCACAACTCCTGCAGTCCTTTGTCATTTGCAATCAAAGCTTAGAATTTTGGGAGTTGTGGTCCAAAACATCAGGAGGGCCGAAGTTCGGACATGCCTGGTCTAACCTACCTCATATTCATGGAGAGCCAGGCTGTCAGTGGCTACCCGTCATGATGCCCGTCATGATGCCTGGCAGGAGGAACTCTCCCAAAAGCCAACCCAGGAGGGTGCTGTCGGACCCTGTCCTCCTTGCGGGCTTCCCAGAGTCATCTCTCTGGCGACTTTGGGGAGCTGGATGCTGGAACACCCCCCCCCCCCGGCTTTTGATCTGCTCCAGCGGGACCCTCCGTGTCATCTTACAGGGTTGTGTTGAGCATAAGGATGCTTGCTGCCCTGAGCTCACCATGAGGCAGGCGAGGGAAGGCTGTTCCTGGGGGCCCCTGTGCCTTCCTCTGCTTTCATCCTGCCTTCCTCTTCAGAGGTTCATTTTTGTACCCCTGTTTGTGTGGCTGGCAGGCTGATCAGGGGCAAATGCGGATCCGCGTTCCCTGGTGTGCCGCGTGAATTAGGTGGGATTTTTTTTGTCCTTGTCTACCCCTCTCGTTGTGCAGCTGAGCTTTCTGGCTGGTCTTTTGTCAGTGGGGGCCCAATGGCCGCATGCCGTGCTTGTTACCCAGCTGCCCTTTTCAGCTTCTTCTCTGGACTGCGTCCCAAATCACGGTGGTTCTCCAGAGCTAACCAGCTGACCCAGTCCTTTGACGCTATCCTGCTGAAGGGGAAGAATGGCATTCCTACCCACCCACCCACCCACCCTGGCCCCCATGCCCCTTAAAAGCATCCTTCCTTAACCTGTTGCCCTCCCAGCATTGTTGAGATTCAGCATCAGTCCTCTCTAAGGTGGGGCTGAGCATCTCTGGAGGGCTACCTTGAGCAGAAGGCTGGATACATACATACATACATACATACATACATACATACATACATACATA
>JAHTLZ010000007.1:48863648-48880164 GCA_023846285.1 Phrynocephalus versicolor | reverse complement strand
GTATGTATGTATGTATGTATGTATGTATGTATGTATGTATGTATGTACTGAGTTGCTAGCTAATCTAAGCTTTTTCTTAAAGGAGGAAAGTGGGTGGATGCCATGGAGGCCTTGCATGTAAGATTATTGAATGAGCATCCCTGACAAGGGAAATGATTATTTATTTAAAATGTTTTAACCCATCTTTTTTCTTTAAAAAGACTGAAGGTGATTTATAACAATTACAAGATAGTACAGTAGGAGCACCTTAGGTGTGTTTCCTGATTGACTTATCTGTGGTCTGAAAATATTAAGAATATTAAACATCCCCAAAATAGATACTGTACTTCTACTAGACCTGGCCATTAGAGGTTGCCAGAGACATGTTATGTATACTAGCATTCATTAAAAAAACAAAATAAGTGTGCAATAATCTTTGTTTTTCAGCATCTGCAGGGGAGCTTGAAACCAATCCCCCACATATATGGCACTCCTACAATATTTAACTTTCCAACAATGAGTATAAAAGACCAAAAAAGATCAACAAGAACAACAAAAAATATGAGCAAACCCACCTGTATTAGTAACAGTACACAAATGGATGTTTTATTTATTTATTTATTTATTTATTTTAGCTCTTGTATACCGCCCTATTCCCACAATGGGGACTCAGGGCGGTTCACAACATCAAAGTAAAAAACAGATAAAATCTAATACAAGCAATAAGCAACAAATTAGCTAAAACAATTGGATCCAAGATTTAATAGGCGGGGAGAAGGGGGGGGGAAAAAAGGGGCAGGGTCCCTAGACCACGCCGTAGGCCTCTCGAAAGAGAATGGTCTTAAGGTTCTTCTTGAATGCCGCCAGCGAGGGAGCCTGCCATAATTCACCTGGGAGTTTATTCCAAATTGCCGGTGCCACCACCAAGAAGGCCCGACCGCGAGTACTCGCTTTTCGGGCCTCCCTCGGGGGGACCGTCCGCAGTGAAAGGGCCACCGAAGCACGGGTGGGCCGGGCCGGATCTAATTGTCGGGGAAGACAATTTGCCCATTTTTATACCTCCCGTCTTCCCGAAGGAACTCCGGGCGGTGAACAATGAGGGCAAGACAAACCCAAAAGGAACAACAACAATACAGACAAAATAAAAATTAAAAAAACTATATAAAAGGAAAAAATGTAGATTAAAGCGTAGAATGTGGACCTGAATATTCCACACCGAACTGTGTGTGTGTGTGTGTGTGTTGTGTCATTACAGTCGTGACCGACTCTTCATGACTTCATGTCCATGGAGTTTTCTTGCCAGGAATACTGGAGTGGTTTGCCAGTTCCTACTCCAGGCGCCTACAGCACCCGGTATTCCCTGGTGGTCTCCCATCCAAGTACTAACCAGGGTCGACCCTGCTTAGCTTACGGAATCAGGAGAGATCGGATGTAGTTAGGGCATCTAGGTAAGACCTCCCAGAGGTTGCGAGAGGAAGCACAACAGAGCTGTTTTTAAAAGCAGAACAATATCCTGCAGCAGGGGTCCCAACTTGGGGTTCCTCAGACATTCTTGGACTGTAGTTTCCAGAAGCCCTCGCCAGCAAAGCCAGTTGGTGAAGGCGTCTGGGCACTGCGGTCCAGCAATGAGGATTCCAAAGTTGGGAACCACGGCTGCAGGCTCTTCCTCTCCTTTTGAAAACAGCCGAATGCTCTGGTGTGCTTGCTCTCTCATAGAATCAGAATAGCGAAGTCAGAAGTGGCCTGCAAACCATCAACTCCAACCCCCTACATACACTTGATGCAAGAATCCCAATCAAAGGATAAATGGCATCAAAGCACACTTTGCAAGGTTACAAGCAGTGCAAGAGGTAGGTGAAGATGACCAGAATAGGCCAAATCTAAAAAGCAATTGCATCACTACTTTTCTGTGCAATTAGGCTGTGTGGGTGGACACTTGTCAGCCCGATATCCTGGTTAGGGCTCTCTCTAACTTCATGTCTCAGTTGCTAATTTAACTGGAGTCCGGCGAGTTTGCAGTGGGAACTTATTTAGGGATTTGCAGTACCCAGAAAATGTCTCCCTAAGCAGAGGTTGCTGGTGCTGATGCTGGCACCTTGGGAAGTACAGGGCCACACAAATCACGGTTCTCTCTCCAAGCCATCAAGTTATCTTCTAAGACTCCTGCGTTGTGTCTCAGCCGGTAGCTGGAGGTGTCAATGGAGAAGCTAGTCCATGCATGTATTCCTGCATGGAGAAGGAGGTTAGACTTGATGGCCTGATAGGCCCCTTCCAAACTTCACTTTTCTACGCTTCTATGCTGTCTGAATTATTCTGGACCTGCTGGATGACTTGGTTCACTGCCTGAATCTTCCCATCTCTAGCTCTTGGAGGCCTCCTGCTGGATGAATCCTTGTTGGGCACTTGCTTTGGAGAGGTATCCACTGAAGGCTTAGCATGATTATATTTATTTTATTATGCAAGTTCCAGCCCAGAGACCCACCCCTAGAAGCATCTACATCAGTGATTCTCCATCTGTGGGTTCCCAGATGTTCCTGGACTGTAACTCCCAGAAATCCTGGCCAGCTCAGCTAGGGATGAAGACTTCTGGGAGTTGCAGCCCAGGAACATCTGGGGACCCACAGGTTGGGAACCACTGATCTACATTTTGCTCACCTGGGCCTAGCTGTGTGACCTAGTCCTGGCCTAAAGAATGCTACGGTGGCGCCTCCTGGTGGGATTTTTTTGGTGATGCCCTCGATAGTGCCAGACAAGCAGCAAGACTAAGGCTGCTGCCACCGCAGCTTCCTGTTTTGTACATTAGCAAATGTACAATGGTACCTTGTATAAAGGAATTAATTTGTTCCAAATGAAATTACGTTAAGCAAATTTTCCTTTATACAAATTTCCCAAAGGAATGCATTGAAAACAGAGTAATCCCTCATCGCGACCATTTTTATGTTGTACAGATTTGCCCCATAGGCGATTATGTTAAGCAAATTTCCCCTATCTCTGGAATTTTTTATGTTGTACATATTTTGTTATACAAACCGTTTGTTATATGAGGGTCCACTGTATTTTTATTCCTAGCCTAGTCACCTGCCATTTATGCAGCTGCGCTATAAATGCTGCTGTTCCTCAGTAAATCATTTATTTTCATACTGCATCTATATGCTGCTTGTCCTCCAGCGAACTCATGGTAGCATACATGGCTCTTCTGCTCTCCCTCCCCTCCCGCTTCACACAACAACCCTGTTAGGCAGGTCAAGCTGAGAGACAGCCTTGTCCAGTTACATTCAGTGGATTTCGTAGCTGAACTAGGAGGTGAGCCCAGGTCTCTATAGCTGCACTCTAAACACATGATATATTTTAAGTTCTGCCTGACCCACTAGCTCTTCATTTTCATGAAATAGATTTGGGTGACTGATTTAGCAAACCCAGTGTGTCAAAGGGGCATATCAGGCCACTGAGTCTATACCCGTGCTCAATGCGAGAATCCCCATCCAAGGAGATCTTACAGATGGTTGTCCAGTTTTCTTTTGAATGCCCCGAGTGTTGGAGAGCACTCACCACCTCCAGAAGTCATTAGTTCCGTTGTCATACTGCTCTAACAGGAATTTTGTTCTGATATTCAGCCAAAATATAGCTTCCCGTAGCCTGAGTCCATTATTATGTGCTCTGCACTCTGGGAGGATCGAGTACAGTGGACCCTTGTATAACAAACAGCTTGTATAATATAAAATGTGTACAACATAAAAAATTCCGGAGATAGGGGAAATTTGCTTAACATAATCGCCTATGGGGAAAATCCATACAACATAAAAATTGGATCACTCCGTTTTCAATGCATTCCTATGAATTGTATAAAGGAAAATTTGCTTAACATAATTTCATTTGGAACAAATTAATTCCTTTATACAAGGTACCACTGTATTTGAAATGTGCTGTCATGCCTCCACTTAGTCTTTTCTCAAGCTATGATGACACTCAAAGGAAGAGCAAGACATTTTCCAAGGGGGAAAGGAGGCAACGGGTGGGTAGAGGTAGATCCTCAGCCTTAGAGTCTTTGCTCTCTGAATGCTCTGCAGGGGAAGCTTCCTGAGCAGCCAAAAGGATTGCATTTCATCTTGTGCAACCATCCCATGAAGTTAGAAATATCCCGAGAGCTAACATGGGTGAGTGCATGGCAAATAGGGGAGTCAGGTTAAGGATGGGCAGTCAGCTGGCAGGAGGCAGGGGTGCCCCGTGCTTCCTGATACTGTTTTCGATCTGTAAAAACTGGAACAGAAAACAACTGAACATAAACATAAGAACATAAGAAGAGCCATGCTGGATCAGGCCAAAGGCCCATCTAGTCCAGCTTGCTCCGACCCCCCCCGTCACTTCCTGGTTCCTCTTAAAGGGGCGGGAGGCAAAAAAAAAAACAACAACAAAAAGAAGCGAGGAGAGCCCGACACTCTCCGCATCAAAATTTTTCACTCTCCCAGAGCAGGTACTTGAAAGGTGTGCTGGGTTGCGCTTAGGTGGGTGGGGTTGCACTTAATTTTCTGTTAGCTCCAGAGCTGGTGGGGAAACATTTTTAAGCTCCGGAGCTGGGAGCCATTTGCAGCGGAGCTTAGGGGTCGTGTATAAACGCCCTTAAAGGGGCGGGGGGCAAAAAAAAAGAACAAACAGAAGCAGGGAGAGCCCGGCAGTCACTACGTTATATCCGCATCAGGAATTTTCACCTCCGGAGAGCAGGTACCTGAAAAGTGCGCTGGGACACGCTTAGGTGGGCATGGTCACACTTAATTATCTGTAAACTCCAGAGCTGGTGGTGAAACAATTTTAAGCTCCAGAGCTGGGTGCCATTTGCGGCGGAGTTTAGGGGTCGTGTACAAATACCCTTAGTCACATGCTACAGCAGAAGCCATCGTCCGCAGAGAGCTTCCAAAATATCAGAGGGATCTCATTGTTAAAAGGCATCAGTCAGGAGAAGGGTACAGAAGAATTTCCAAGGCATTATATATACCATGGAACACAGTGAAGACAGTCATCATCAAGTGGAGAAAATGTGGCACAACAGGGACATTACCAAGAACTGGACGTCCCTGCAAAATGGATGAAAAGACTAGAAGAAAATTAGTCAGGTTTCGGTGTTTTGTTTTTTGGGAATGAAGCTGAGAGAAGACCTGACATGGGGAGCAAACACCAAAGATCTGATGAAGAGAGCACAGCAGAGATTGTACTTCTTGAGAATTCTCAGAAGGAATAATCTTTCAAAAGTTCATCTGCTGGCTTTCTACCACTGCGCCATAGAGAGTGTGTTAACCTATGGTCTCTCTGTGTGATTTGGGAGTTGTACAGCTAGGGAAAGGGTAATGCTGTCCAAATTTCTGAAGACCATGAGGAGGATAATTGGGTGTACTCTTCCTGCTTTAGATCAATTGTATGCCACCAGGTGTTATAAGAAAGCCGTAGAGATTGAAGGATTCCACACACCCTGGAAATGATATTTTGCAGCTTCTGCCTTCTAGAAGTTGGTATAGGGTCAT
The DNA here is from genome assembly GCA_023846285.1 of Phrynocephalus versicolor. Lineage (NCBI taxonomy): Eukaryota > Metazoa > Chordata > Lepidosauria > Squamata > Agamidae > Phrynocephalus > Phrynocephalus versicolor. The sequence continues at coordinate 48,874,672 of JAHTLZ010000007.1, read as the reverse complement.
TAAGACTAGAACCAGCCACTTCAGAAATAGTTTTGATCCAAAAGCGGTTATGGCTTTTAATGCGGACAAATGTACATTTTAAGGGAATTTCTGTATAAAAGGAGGGTGGGGTATGTTTGTGGTATATTCTATTGTATGGATATTTCTAATGTATATCTTTTTAATTTGTTTTTCTCTTAATTTTGTTGTTCTGTATAGGACAACAACAATAAAGTTTTATCTTACCTTACCTTACCTTACCTTATCATGCCTTGCATTTCTCTGCTTGGCTGCAGAGCTGTCACGATCCATGTTGGCACCCAGGGCTTCCGTGCCCTCTCCATTAAGCCTGGGGTCAAGCAGAGCATGTACATGCAGGGGAAAGGGAGAGAGATCCTTGGCGGTCATATAGAAATGGGTACAGGTTTGTTTTCCGTGGCTTCAGAGTCTAGGACTTGGGGCAATGGTTTCAAACTACAGGAAAAGAGATTCCATTTGAACATTAGGAAGAACTTCCTGACGGTTAGAGCTGTTCAGCAGTGGCATCTGCTGCCTCAAATTGGGGTGGTGGAGTCTCCTTCTTTGGAGGTTCTTAAGCAGAGGCTGGATGGCCACCTGTCAGAAATACTGTGATGGGGGTTCCTGCATGGCAGAGGGTTGGACTGGGTGGCCCTTGAGGTCTCTTCCAACTCAATGATTCTATGAAAAGGTGAAGGCACCATGGGCTTTTTCTTTGCACAGCCCCATTGCCTGCATTTCATTGTGGCTCGCAAGGAGCGGGTGTCAGGCAAAATCTGGTGCTCATCATGGGCCAGGTTCTAGTCCAGTGATGGCGAACCTTTTAGAAACCGAGTGCCCAAACTGTGATTCAAAACCCACTAAAAATTTTTTGCAAAGTGCCAATAAAGCTATTTAACCTGAATACAGGTGGCTGTGAAGGGGCAATGTCGGGTGCCCACCGAAAGGGCTCCAAGTGCCACCTTTGGCACCCATGCCGTAGGTTCACCAACATTGTTCTAGTCTAAGTTCTGCCCCTTCTGAATTTCAGCACCACTTGTCCTGCCTTAGGTACAGCTCTTGCTGGTCGTCTAGATAGAACCAGCTGTAAGATTTGGGGAGCTGTTCACCAGCAGCAGTCAGAAATGAAACAGTTCAAAAAGCTGGAGCAGCCTTCCCCACCCTGGTGTGATGGACTACACGTCCTGTTATCCACATCTGGCTGGATTGTAACAAGCCCATTTCCATCACAGCTGTTTTTATACGTGTTCGTAAAAATTCATATAGTACAAAGAATAGGTGTCTGTGTTTTTCTTTTCATCCCTCATCCCTTCTTCTTTCCCCCTTCATGAATTTTTCGTATTATTGGGGACAAGCCTGGCACATTTTGCTTTGTTTCTAAAATATCAAACTTTCAGATTTTCTGCCAGATGGTGGAGTACTGAGACTTTTCTCTCTGTGTGTGTTGTGTCGTTTCAGTCGTGACCGACTCTTTGTGACCCCATGTCCATGAAGTTTTCTTGGCAGGAATACTGGAGTGGCTTGCCAGTTCCTACTCCAGGCGCCTACAGCACCTGGCATTCCCTGGGGGTCTCCCATCCAAGTACTAACCAGGGCCGACCCTGCTTAGCTTCCGAAATCAGGCGAGAGCAGATGTGCTTAGGGCAGCTAGGCAACTACTGAGGCTTCTAAGTAAATGCAAATTGCAGTACAGTATAGGCAAGGCCACCAATAGGTCATAATTGCTACTGACCAGTGGAGGGCACTATAGTCTGTAATTACTTTATTTTTAAAAACCCTTTTCCTAGTAGATCAACCCAGGCACCTGATTTGTTTGGGAATATTCAGCGGGATATTGGGAACAATGTTCTTTTATACTTTAAAAATGGTCCAATGTATTTCATCCAAATCAATCTGTAGCCTTTCTTTTCAGGGACAGTAATATAGTGTTATGTAATGAGTATCTCTTTGGCTCTGGTTCCTGGCTCCACAAAACTACTAACAGCAGGGAATTTGTTTATGCAGCTGGTTTGCATCAATACTAATTGTGACGAGCCGGGAATGGGACTAAACGAGATCTTTATTGCATATTGCTCAAGTATGCCCTCCAAAGAAGGCCACAGACTGATTTGGACAAAATGCACGGGGCAATTTTTAAACTCTATGAAAACTCATTTCCCACCAGCATTTGAGACTTGGCCTCTCCTTCGTATTTGGGTCAACAGTGAGCACAGCAAGGAGGAGATAGATTTGAGGGGCCAGCTATGGGTCCAAGAGGACAGGTTACCTCTGCCTTTTATATTCATCAGTGTAGCGTTCACCCTGATTTATGAATATTTATTCTTTTAGAATGTTGGGGGAGTCATCAGATATATTTGTTGTTGTTCAGCCGTTAAGTTGTGTCTGATTCTTCCTGACCCCATGGACCAGAGCACGCCAGGCCCTCCTGTCTTCCACTGCCTCACAGATTTTTTTCAGTCATAACTTTTCATGGATTTTTTGACTCTCTTTTTAACTGTTTTGTTCTCTTGTAGCTTTAATGTAATGTTGTCTTTTAATGCTGTAAGATGTCCCTCATAAGAACATAAGGAGAGCCATGCTGGATCAGGCCAAAGGCCCATCTAGTCCAGCTTCCTGTATCTCACAGTGGCCCCACCAGATGCATCTGGGAGCGCATGAGACTAGATATCTGGCTCCTGATACCACTCCCCTGCCTCTGGCCCTTGAAGTACCCTGGTTTTAAGCCTGGAGATTGGACATCTCCATTATGGTTTATAACCTGTGATGGGCTTTTCCTCCAAGGATCTGGCCAACCCCACTTTGAAGGCATCCAGGCCAGATGCCATCACCACATCCTGTGGCAGAAAGTTCCACAGACTAACAATGCGCTGGGTGAAAAAATATGTACTTTTGTCAGTTCTTACTCTCCCAGCCCTCAGTTTGAGTGGATGTCCCCTAGTTCTGGTATTTTGTGAGACGGAGAAGAGCTTCCCTCTATCCACTTTATGCATGCCCTGCATTATCCCCCCTCAGGCACCTTTTTCCAGACTAAAGAGCCCCAAATGTTTTAGCCTTTCCTCATAAGGGAGGTGCCCCAGCTCAGTAATCATTTTAGTCGCTCTCTTCTGCACCTTTTCCAGTTCCACTATGTCTTTCTTGAGATGCGGTGACCAGAATTGTACAGAATAGTGCAAATTGGTAGAATAACAAAAGGGCAAATGTAGGATTCTCCCCAATCCCCCTGACTATTTTCTAGGAAAGAAGGTTAGTGATAGTGCTGGAAGAAGTGAACTTCTAAATGTCTTTTCGCAGGAGCCACTAAAGCAGGCATGTCCAAACTTCGGCCCTCCTGATGTTTTGGACCACAACTCCCAGAATTCCAAGCCTGTATTTCCAATGGCAAAGGCCTGTGGGAGTTGTGGTCCAAAATATCTGGAGGGCTGAAGTTTGGACATGCCTGCATTAAAGCCTGTCTCCATGCATGCCAAGACTGGTGAGACAGCTGTTACTCTCAGCCTCTGCTTAAATAGGAGGAAAGAAGGGACCTCTCAAGAGAAGCAATCTGCATAGAGACTTGGAAAAGACAAGACAATACACGCAGATTACCTTTCTCTCTGTCCTCCCACTCCTAACGCAGATAGCTTGTCCGGTGTGCTGATGATGTTCCAAAAACCTCTTGGCCCTCTGTTTTAGTCCCACTCGAGCGAGTACAAGTGACTAAGTTAATAAGATAAAAAGGAGGAGGAGGAAATGGAATTTGTGAGCAGGGTGTAGCTCAGCTTTTATGAAGCCCTGCTGCCCCCCCTCCTACTGTAAATTCTGCTGAAGCAATGACCTCTTCTGATTACTGTACTTCCCCTTGCCAGGAAAGGACTCAAGATGCTTCCGTTTAAAATTAAATTAAATATTGTTTGGCACAAGCAGATGCTTGGCATAGGGTTACATGGGAACTGCATATGCTGTTTTTTTTAAATGTGGCTTTTGTTCATTTTCAGGATTCGTACCGTCGTTGTTAGCTTTAATATTTTTTAAGGAGAAGGTGTGGTAAATTATTTTAAAGAGATAATAAACAATGGATTTTAATATAATCATCATCATCATCGAATCATAGAGTTGGGAGAGACCTCAACGGCCATCCAGTACTTTAAATTGGCTTCAGTAGCAAATTATACATCCTACACTGTTAGTATTTGGCTTTTTCTGGAAAGGGTTTGTTTGTTTTCTAATTAAGGGGAAGGCTCCACGGAAGGGGAAGGAAAAGCTTAAACTCAACTCTCCTAATAGCTATCTTGCCTTCCAACAGGAGTCCAGGAGAATTTCAAATGAAATGGAGCCTCTGATCCAGAGATGGGGAGCCTTTGGTCCTCCAGATGTTTTGGACCGGAACTCCCAGAATTCTGAGAATATACTGCCAATGATAAAGGACCGTGGGAGTTGTGTTTCAAAGCATGTGGAGGGCTGAAAGTTCCCCACCCCCCACCAGCTTTCTCAGTCAAGTCAAGATCTGCCCTCTAATTCCTGTCCTTTCTCATAAGCTGCATGCATCATTTGCATTATTCAAATCCCTAAATTGGGGTTTATAGTTGCTTTTTGCTATTCCTCCCTCTCCAAATTCCTTCTACGCCTTCCTAGTTTCTTGCCGATAACAATAAGAAGAACATGCCGTCCTGTCAGTTCCAACTGATGCCAATCATTTTCAGGGTTTTCCGGGTAGAAAGTACTCTGAAGTGGTTTCCATAATTCCTTCTTCTAGAGTTGCCTGGGGGCCACTATCCAGCTTGCCCAAGGCCACCAAGGCTGGCGGTACAATTCCCAGTGGGAAACTGGAACTCCCAAGCCTTGGCTCCACAGCCAGATACCTAAACCTCCGAGTTATTCAGCCAGCACCAAAATAATAATCACAGGTTATCCATTAAATTCTGACATATTGTGACCTTCTCAGGCTTTTTCTAGGTAGAAATGGTTTCCCATTTGGTCTTTACAGCGGTATCTCTTAAAACAAATTTAGTTCATTCTATGGGTCAATTTGTTTTCAGAAAATTTTGTCTTACGAAACACGGTTTCCCATAGGAAGGCACTGAAAATGGATTACAGTAATCTGTTCTGGAGGCTATGGGTCACTTCATTTTATGAAAATTTTGTCTTACAAAACATGGTTTCCCATAGGAATGCATCGGAAAAGGATTAATCTGTTCTGGAGGCTAGAATAAAGACAAAAATAACTGGGTTTATTTTCCTGGATACATGCGAAACTTTTTTTTTAATCTTGCAAAGCATCCCATAAGGATTTTTTTGTTATATTTATTTATTTATTCGTTTTTATATTTATATACTGCCAGATATTCCCAAATTGGAACTCAAGGTGGTTAACAAGTGTAAAATTCCACAATACAGAGTTCAAACAAATAATAATCGGTTCCAAAAGGCGAAACATGCCTTTCCCCCCCAAAAAAAAATTCTCCCTACAAGTTTTTTGTCTTACGAGGTATTTATCTTAAGAGTTACCACTGTATCATTACTGTTCTCATTGTGGAAGTAATTTGTCACCTTCTCTGCATGAGGAAGCTAGCACAACAAAATGAGATACTCTCTGGTTCCCCCTAGTGGCCACATCTGTCACTGCAAATATGTGCAAAAAGGACCTGAGAATAATGCTTCCCAAAAATGCCTTGCACATAATTCTGAGCCTTTTCAGAGCTTGGAAAGATAAATTTTCCATGACAGTTCTAGAGTGCCCAGAATAATCCATTGGAAAGTGAGTAAACGAAAATAAGCTTATATCCATGGCTTCAGAGACTAGGACTCGGGGCAATGGTTTCAAACTACAGGAAAAGAGATTCCATGTGAACATTCGGAAGAACTTCATGACAGTTAGAGCTGTTCGGCAGTGGAATATGCTGCCACGGAAGGTGGTAGAGTCCCCTTCTTTGACGGTATTTAAGCAGAGGCTGGATGGCCATCTGTCGGAAATATTGTGAAGGGGTTCCTGCTTGGCAGGGGGTTGGACTCGATGACCCATGAGGTCTCTTCCAACTCTATAATTCTATGATTCTATGATTCTATGATTATCCTAAAACTCACGTAAATAAGCTTGCGACCGAAACCTTACATGTAACTGTGCTTCAGACTGCGGCTCAAAACAACAACAGGTCCAGATAACAAAAGCTGTTGACTGCCTTGGAGCAGCAGCTTTTCTGTTAATAAATACAAACATATTCCCTGGTGTCGACATTTATTTCCAAACCAAACTCGTAGGGCCAGTTTGACATAAAGCAAAGGGAGAAGAGCTTTGCCAAAGGTGTGGGAGGGAACTTATTCCCTGGAGCCAAATAAAGCAGTGGGGTTTGCTTCTGAGGAAGCATGCTGGCCTAGAACTGTCTCACGATCACTCAAGAGCTTCTGAGGTTGAAAACCACAGAGTTCCCCTTCCAGCAAAAGACAATAATGCTGGGAAAGTCGAAGGCATCAGGAAAAAAAGAAATGGTTGACTCCCTATAAATTAAAAGGAAGCCACCACTTTAATCTTGCAAGAGCTGTGCTGGGCATAGCGTATTTTGAAGATTGCTGATCTATTTGATCAAAAAACCAAAGCACAATAAAACAAAAGACAAAAAACAGACTAACTATTATCTTTATTAATATACAGGTTAAATTACTGTATTGGCACTTTGCAAAAAAAAAAAAATAGTGGGTTTTGAATTGCAGTTTGGGCACTTGGTCTCTAAAAGGTTCGCCATCACTGGTCTAGATTAAGGAAAGTGATAGTGCCACTCTATTCTGCTCTGGTCAGACCCCGCCAGGAGTACTGTGTCCAGTTTTGCACACCTCAATTTAAAAAAAATGTTGACAACCTTGAGCAGGTCCAGAGGAGGGCAACCAAGATGGTTGAATGTCTGGAAGAAATATCTTACGAGGAGTGCCTTAGAGAGGTGGGAATGTTTAGCTTTACAAAAAGAAGGCTGAGAGGGGATATGATAGCTATGTTTAAATATCTGAAAGGATGTCATATGGAAGAGGGAACAGGTTTGTTTTCCATGGCTTCAGAGACTAGGACTCGGGGCAACAGTTTCAAACTACAGGAAAAGAGATTCCATTTGAATATTAGGAAGAACTTCATGACAGTTAGAGCTGTTCGGCAGTGGAATGGGCTGCCACAAAGGGTGGTGGAGTCTCCTTCTTTGGAGGTTTTTAAGCAGAGGCTGGATGCCCATCTGTCAGGGGTCCTGTGATGGGGGTTCCTGCATGGAAGGGGTTGGACTGGATGGTCCTTGAGGTCTCTCCCAACTCTGTGATTCTATGATTCTATTATATTTTAATGTAAGCTTTCGTGGATACTGTCCACTTCTTCGGACATACAGCAGCAGAATGAGGTGTATAATATGATATATTTACAGTATTTTAGTTATTTTATTTTAGAGGGTTTTTTACCCCGTCTTTCTCCTTGGAAAAGGACCCAAGGCGGCTTACAGTAATGAGGGATAATATACAGACCGGTACAATTAGGACATGCTAAGGTATTGAGAACAGGGAATTGAGGGACATCTTACAGCATTAAAAGACAACATTACATTAAAGCTGCAAGAGTACACGAGCAGTTAAAAAGAGGGTAAAATTCCATGTAAAAGTTATGTGTGATGGAAATAACATTGAAAACATAGTGTCAGTGGAATCACACAAGGTTATAAGTGATTACAAAAACAAACTTTATGAACATAAGAACATAAGAGCCATGATGGATCAGGCCAAAGGCCCATCTAGTCCAGTTTCCTGTATCTCACAGTGGCCCCACCAGATGCATCTGGGAGCGCACAAGAATAGATATCTGTCTCCTGATACCACTCCCCTGCATCTGGCCCTTGAAGTACCCCGGTTTTAAGCCTGGAGATTACACATCTCCATCATGGTTTGTAACCTGTGAGACTTCTCCTCCAGGAATCTGTCCAATCCCCTTCTGAAGGCATCCAGGCCAGATGCCATCACCACCTCCTGTGGCAGGGAGTTCCACAGACTAACAACACGCTGGGTGAAAAAATATTTTCTTTTGTCTGTTCTTACTCTCCCAGCCCTCAATTTGAGGGGATGTCCCCTAGTTCTGGTATTTTGTGAGAGGGAGAAGAACTTCCCTCTATCCACTTGACTCATGCCCTGCATAATTTTGTACATCTTGATCATATCCCCCCTCAGGCGCTTTTTTCCCAGACTAAAGAACCCCAAATGTTTTAGCCTTTCCTCATAAGGGAGGTGCCCCAGCCCAGTAATCATTTTAGTCGCTCTCTTTTGCACCTTTTCCAGTTCCACCATGTCTTTCTTGAGATGCGGTGACCAGAATTGTACACAATACTCCAGGTGCGGCCTTACTATCGTTTTGTATAATGGCATTATATGTGATCATATAGATTCAAATAAAAGACACATGACAGGTACTCCATCATTCAGGGAAAGCTTGCCTGAAACTTGCCTGTTTCTGGAGAGACAGCAGAGATGGGGCAGTCTTGGCCTCTAGTGGGAGGGAGTTCCAGAATCTGGGTCAGCAGCAGAGAAGGTCCTTTCATGAGACATACCTGTGAGGGTGGCAGGATAGAGAGAAGGGCCTCTCCTGATGACCTTAGCACTTGAGTCGATTCATACTGTGAGACCCGATTTTTGAGGTAGCTAGGACCCAGGTCGTATAGTGCTTTGTAGGTTAAGGCCAGCACTTTGAATTGTGCCCAATAGCTGATTGGCAGCCAGTGGAGCTGCTTTAGAAAGGGGTATAATGTGATCTCTCTATCCCGCCCCAGTCAGCAATCTGGCTGCTGCATTTTTGACCTGTTGAAGTTTCCTGAGACTTTTCATTCGTAGTCCCACATAGAGTGCATTACAGTAGTCCAGCCAGGACGTCACGAGGGTATGTGTCACCGTGGCTAGAGCAGGTTTCTTGAGAAACAAGCGTAACTGGCGTACTAGCCTTAATTGCGCAAATGCGCTCCTAGCCACAGCCGTGACCTGGGTATCAAGAATACGTCCAAGAGCACCCCCAAGCTGCGTACCTGATTTTTCAGTTGGAGGGTGACCCCATCCAGTACAGGTTGTATCCCTAAATCTTGATCTCCTTTTTGACTGACCAGAAGCACCTCTGTCTTGTCTGGCTTTAGTTTCATTTTGTTCATCCTCATCCAGTTCATTACTGTAACTAAACACTCGTGTAAAATACAGTGGACCCTATAACAAACGGTTTGTATAACATAAAATCTGTACAACATAAAAATTCCAGAGATAGGGGAAATTTGCTTAACAGAATCACCTTTGAGGTGAATCCATACAACATAATAATGGTCACGATTAGGGATTACTCTGTTTTCAATGCATTCCTATGGGAAATTTGTATAAAGGAAAAATTGCTTAACAGAATTTCATTTGGAATGAATTAATTCCTTTATACAAGCTACCACTGTAGCTCCCTGACTCCGGAGCTGACCATACTAAGTTTCATAACAAATATTCCAAGCTTACATTAATGCATTAGTTAGTCTTGAAGGTGCCATGCGTTTTTTTGTCTTTGGTTTTATGTATTTCTTTAGATTTTTGCCTAGAATTCTTGCACAGACTAAAACTTCAGCTGATTTATTTAGTCACTCAGAAATGACTTGATAGAACCTAAGGAAAAGCACAAAGATGGGAAATCCAAGCTAGTGGTCATCGGACTACCAACTTGGTCCACTACATCTGTCAGCAATGGAAAAGTTACTTTTTGGTTGGACTACAGCTCCCAGAATCCGCCAGCCATGACGGAATTTTAGTTCAAAAGAGGTCCCTTGCTCCACCTCGGACTATCATCTCATGCATTTTTTTGCACAATGCAAGAAAGTTGGGTTTTTGTTTGGTGCAACTTCATCGCGCAGGAACCTGCTTAAAAAAAAAACGGCAGGCTTTTGCTGGCGCATTTACCAAGGAGTAAAGGCCACTGATCCAGGCAAGACTTACTTGCGTGTAAAGAAAAGAGGAAATCTGCGCATAGGATCGGGGCTGTTGCCATGCCTCCTCGCAATGAAAGTCCAGTAGAAATGACTCCCCGGGAACTGAATCAAGAGGAAACGTTACTACCAAACGCACCCGGACCCTCAAAAATTGGACAAATAAATGAATGAACCCTGGGAATGATAACACACAGACCCCCCTCATCTTTTCCCCTGTGATTTGCGCGCATGCGCCTCCTCCCTCCCTTCCCCTCCCCTCCCCTCCACGAAACCCCTCCCCTTTCTTTCCAAAGCCCCGCCCCGCCCAAGCCAAGTGCTGAAAAAAAGGGGAGCGGAGAGCCTGGAGAAGAAACGGAGGGAGAGCGCGCAAGCGGGTAGGATAGCGCGCAGCCGGCGAGGATCGCGCCAAGGTGAGCGGCATTCTGGCATCCCGGTCCGCGGGGAGCCTCTGCCTTTTCCTTCCTTGTTGAGGGGGAGCCTTGCAGGGGATCAGTGAAGGGGAAGAGGGAGTAGAGGGTTGTATCCCCGGGCGATCCTCTGCAATTGGGGATCGGGCGCAAGGCTGGTGGTTTTGCTCAAGTTGCCCAGGTGTGGCCTTTTCGGGATCTCTTGCGTTTTTCTCTTCTTCCATGTCAAAGCCGGTGCCTGCCTCTGAGAAAATGGGATTGCTGATGCCTGTTTTGCATCCTTGATTGTTTTGAGGGGGGGGAGAAATGTGGGTTTTGGTGGCCACCCCGTCGGAGGGAAGATGGGGCGATTTCCCGCAACCGCTCACATGTAAAAACCCTCTTCCGTTTTCTGTCTTGTGACTAGAGGTGTGTGTGTGTGTGTGTGTGTGTGTGTGTGTGTGTGTGTGTGGTTGACGCGCAAGCTACTGTGTGTCTCCTCTGAAGTAAGTCCTGCTCTGCTCACTGGGAATTGCTCCCTGATTAAGTGTGCCCAGGATTGCAACCTGCAAGGAGATATTTGCGTTTCAGTCTGGAGAACAGAAGGATATTTGGTTGCGTTTTTCTTGTGGTTCCTTCTTTTGAAGAGGACATTATTTATTTATTTATTTATTTATTTATTTATTTATTTATTTATTTATTTATT
>JAHTLZ010000007.1:48838867-48856263 GCA_023846285.1 Phrynocephalus versicolor | reverse complement strand
GTTATCAAAGGGTTTAGTGCGAAATGAGAAATGCAACCCCACTGATGAAGCAGAAAGAAAGCATGCTGTCTTCCTGATGGTGAAGCTGGCAGGAGGCCATTTTTCTCCACCGACCTTGTAAGGCAAGGCAAAGAAAAGATTTTTAATTTTTTTAAATACATAATGCAGCACCTCAGCAGTCTAAACACCTGTAATCATTTCCGTTGTCCCACTACCAAGGAGCAGAGGAAGTGTTCAATTTGCCCATGCTCTGAATTGACCCACTTATTAAGCTGCTTCATGATATCAGAAATTCAAACCAGAAGGATCCTTGACAGCCAGAAGGCTCATTTTTGGTGTGGTTCTAACAATTGCAAATGGATCCTACCTGCATCAAAAAAAAGTTGGAGCCCCTGCCTGGGATGGGGTGATAGGTAGGAATGTTCTCTGGATGGTTTGGTTTGCTTCAGCATTTATATCATGTGGTCACCAGAAAAGGGGGAGAATTGATTTGTCCTCCTATCAGAACAAATGCCTATCTGATCACACCTTCAGTAAAAGTTAATTCAGAGCTTTATTGTATTGGCTGAAATCTTATTGCGTAGCTATGCCTGTGTACTGTACTTTGTAGTTGCATAAGCCAATGTGAAAATTGCATCAAGGAAGAAATCTCGGGGGTCAGCCCCTTGTATGGCCTTGGGTTAACTTCCTACAAAGTTCCACGGGGCTAACTTTACGCTACACCAAGCGTGACGGGGCTTCAAGCCCTGTTTCTGTTTATGAACAATGTCTAGTGATCAGAATCCAATTAAATGTGTACATCAGCACAAGCATAATTTAGTACCATGGAATGAGATATAGCCGCTAATTAACCAGTCCCCTGCTGAATCCACTCATAGAATCATAGAATCATAGAGTTGGAAGAGACCTCAAGGGCCATGAAGTCCTACCCCCTGCCATGCAGGAACCCCCATCACAATATTTCCGACAGACGGCCATCCAGCCTCTGCTTAAAAACCTCCAAAGAAGGAGACTCCACCACCCTCCTTTGTGGCAGCATATTCCACTGCCGAACAGCTCTAACTGTCATGAAGTTCTTCTGAGTGTTCAAATGGAATCTCTTTTCCTGCAGTTTGAAACCATTGCCCCGAGTCCTAGTCTCTGAAGCCATGGAAAACAAACCTGTTCCCTCTTCAATATGACATCCTTTCAAATATTTAAACAGAGCTTTCATATCCCCTCTCAGACTTCTTTTTGAAAGGCTAAACATTCCCATCTCCCTAAGCTGTTCCTCATAAGACATTTCTTCCAGACCTTCAACCATCCTGGTCGCCCTCCTCTGTACCCGCTCCAGGTTGTCAACATCCTTTTTAAATTGAGGCGTACAGAACTGGACACAGAACTCCAGGTGGGATCTGACCAGAGCAGAATAGAGTGGTACTACCACTTCCCTTGATCTAGACCAGTGTTTCTCAACCTGTGGGTCCCCAGATGTTCCTGGACTGCAACTCTGAGAATTCCTGGCCAGCTCAGCTAGTGATGAAGACTTCTGGGAGTTGCAGTCCAGGAACATCTGGAGACCCATGGGTTGAGTACCACTGATCTAGACACTATGTTTCTGCTGATGCAACCAAGAATCACATTGGCTTTCCTGGCTGCTACATCACACTGCTGACTCATGTTCAATTTGGGGTCCACCAAGACTCCCAATCATGGACCATACCCATGATTTAGCACACCATCGAGAATTCAGCCGGGGACTCATTAATTAATGGCTGTTCACCATTCGAAGTCACACATGCACCAGCATAAATATTCAATTTGATCATTTGCAGAGTGTTGATCCAATTTGCATTGTCTTCAGGCTTCATTTCAGAACAGGGAACCTTGGTCTTTCAGATGTTTTGGGTTTCCACCCCACACCACCCAAATGCTAAGGGGCAATCAAAGTCTTTCTAGCTCTGTTTAATAGTTCTCAGTTGAAGCACTCAGTTTGAAGTAGATCCTTATCAAAAACATGACCATAATGGGTTCTTTTGTTTTTGTTTCTGAAAAGCTGGTCTGAATGACACTGTGGGCCATTATTTCCATGGCTGGCAATTTGGTGGTTTATGTTGATGCTGTGGCAGCCCAACAGTAGGGCCTTTATTATTGTTCATTTCTCATGGGAAAATACAGTTGTGATCTTGGCTGGAAGAAATAAGGGGAAATGCCAAAAGATTGTAGCAGTTTAAAGACACACAATTTTATCTTCTCCAGCTTTTGTGGATCAAAATCTACACCCACAGATACTGGAGTTCTAATTTATGGCTTCTATATCTGTTGTTGTTGTTGCTGCTGCTGTTGTTGCTGTTGCTGCTGTGTCGTTACAGTTGCAACCGACTCTTCATGACCCCATGTCCATGGGGTTTTTCTTGGCAGGAAATACTGGAGTGGTTTGCCAGTTCCTACTCCAGGCGCTACAGTACCTGGTATTCCCTGGTGGTCTCCCATCCAAGTACTAACCAGGACTGACCCTACTTAGCTTTCGAAATCAGAGCAGATGTGCTCAGGGCATCTAAGTAGCATTCTGTATCTATATATTCCCACAAAACCAGGTGAGGATGCAGGTCATCAACAAAGTGACAGAGGTTCGTTAATGTAGGGCTGGGATTATCAAGCTGTAAGGGATTTAATTAGCAGGTCGAGGGGAGGTCAGTGTGCCATAAACCAGAGAGACTTGGCTGGCGGATTTTATTTTATTTTTAGGAAGGAGATGGTGTTTTAAAATCCAGCTTTTCAATATGAAAAAAAATCTTGGAAAAATACATGAATACTTTTTTAGAAGAACAAAAGTAAGCCCAGCTCTAAAGGCACTCTGCAAACACTGAAAAGCTGGGGGAGAACTCTCGAGATGAAGGCTTGCTTGACTAGGTTTTTATTGATTCGGAAAAGCTTTTGAGCTCTTGCCATGAACAGGTGCAAGAATGCCGTGAGTCACGGCTTTTCATTGTTCTGTGTTTAAAAGGCAGCGAGAGATGGAGAGCAAGTCTTGTGTACACAGTGCGTCTACACATCTCTTGATGTGTGTTTAACTAGAAGGAGGGGGCAGGACCCTGTGCAGGAGGAAGGGGCAAGAGAGATTTGCAGCTGCGGCGCCACAGAATCGATGGCAGACCTGATTGTGGTTCTGTTGCGGGTGGTGCCAAGGGTGAGAAAGTGTAGCCATTTCACAGAGAGCAGGATGAGCGTGCGTTGAAATGTCTTCCATCAGGCTGCGGAGCTGGATCTAAGCTGAGTTAAGCGGTTACTTCACGTCCGTTTTGTCTCTGTTGGTGTTGCGCTTAAGGAGCGGCACGAAAAATGTTACTTCACGTCCATCGCGCAACTACAGTGGTATCTCAGCTTACGAATTTAATCAGTTCCGAATACATGCTCTTAAGTCGGGGTACCTATCTAAAAAATTTGAAAAATAAGTTACAAAATACAAAAACTGGAAAAAAATTGTAACTCAACCAGACCATATCTAAAATTTGTAAGCCGGCAGTTAAAACGGCAACAGTTTTTTGCTCTTAAGTCGAGGTGCTCTTAAGTCAGGGTGCCACTGTACTGAAATTTGTCTTGACCACGCCCCCAGAATGGCTGCTAAGTGCAACAATCCTGTACCTGGTGTTGGGGTTGGGTTTTCCCTTGTCACTCTTTGTCCCCGCTTTCTGTTCCGAGACAAGACACCGTGTAGTAACGACTGTCACACAAAAAACTATTTGTTTATCTCAGAAAACTGTGTCCGTTTTTTTTATCTTGACTTTTCAGAAGCGCAATATCGAAAAAGAATTTTTATGCCCCCCCAAAAGGAAGAAGGAAGCTAGACAAATTCAGTGTTTGTCACTGCACAAGACCATGAGGTAACACTCATCACGAGACAAGTTATCATGACCATGGGAACACTGAAACAGGGACAAAACCACATGATTGCAACCCACACTGTCTTAGTACAAAACTAGTTGCGGAACAAAGTCGGACATGAAGTAATCACCTTAATTGCATGTCGCTTTTACTCAGGTTTACTTGGATTACAGTTTCATGCTAATGTGTTAGATTAAATGTGTGGGCATTTTATTTTGTTTTGTTTTAATCATACTTTGCCTTTCTCCTTATGAAGGACCCAAGGCTTCTATAAGGCGACTTACACCATGAAAGGACAATATACAGTGGTACCTTCCATAAAGGAATTAATTTGTTCCAAATGAAATTATGTTAAGCAAATTTTCCTTTATACAACTTTATTTGTATACACTTTATACAAATTTCCCATAGGAATGCACTGAAAACAGAGTAATCCCTAATTGCGACCATTTTTTTTGGTACGGATTCGCCACATAGATGATTTTGTTAAGCAAATTTCTCCCATCTCTGGATTTTTTTATGTTGTACAGATTTTATTTTATACAAACTGTTTGTTATACGAGGGTCCACTGTATAAGTTAAAAAGAGTAAGTGGACGAACGCTGAAAAGAATCCGACAAATTCCACTGAAAACAAAAGAAACGCCAAAAACACCATTAAAAGCAGTATGGCACCATTTTAAAAAAAAAAACCCTGCTCAAGGAGCCAGTTATTGAGGTAAGCCTCCCTGAAAAGTCTCGGCTTGCTTGTGGAAGGACAGCAAAGACGGGGCCAGCCTGGCCTCCAGTGGGAGGGAGTTCCGGCGTCTAGGAGCCACAACAGAGAAGGCCCTCTCCTAAGTGGACCTGTGAAGGTGGTGGGACCGAGAGAAAGGCCTCTCCTGAGGATCTTCAGAGCCCAGCAGGCTCATAAAGAGAGACACCATCTTTTAGAAAGCTTGTACCCAAGCCATTTAGGGCTTTATAGTTAAAATTGTTACAGCCAGATTGCTGATTGGGGTGGGTTACAGAGATTTAATTACACCCCTACTCAAGCAGCTTCACTGGGGTGCAGGCCTTAACCTACAAAGCACAAAACGGCCTGAGTCCAAGCTAACTCAGAAATCAAATCTCGCAGTATGAACTGGCTTTTGAGTGCTAAGGTCATCACGAGAGGCCTTTCTCTCCATCCTGTCACCTTCACAGGTGCACCTCAGAAGAATACATGAAAGGACCTTCTCGGCTGCTGCTCCCAGACTCTGGAACTCCCTCCCACTAGAGGCCAGGACTGCCCCATCTCTGCTGTCCTTCTGGAAACAGGCAAAAACCTTCCTCTTCAGGCAAGGTTTCCCTGAATGACGGACTACCTATTATGTGACTTTTAGATGGATTACCATGCATGATTGCTTAAACTAAATTCATAAGAACGCCTGTTTTCCATGTTCGTTTCCATCCCTCACGTGTGTTTTTTTTGCATGCTCTTTGTAGCTTTAATGTTACCTTTCAATGTTCTAAGATGCCTCTTCTAATTCCATGTTCTTAAACTTGAATATGCCTTATGTTCTGGACTATATATTGACACAGCATTGTAAGCCACCTTGGTTCCTTTTCCCAGGAGAAAGGTGGGTTAAAAATATTCAAAAATAAATAAATAAATCTCAAACAGAATATAGTTTTCTAACAAGAACGTTTTGAAATCAAGAACTGTATCAAATCCTTAAAAAATTATGTTACAAATGGTACTCTTTAGACACACCAGGTTGCTTATCCTCCTGTTTAAAGCCAAATTAACTTAAATGCAAAACAAAACAAGCGTATTTTACTGTCATCCTTGTATTTTGGGCGAAAGACAAGAGTTCTAGTATTCTCAAGTGCTGTTTTGCAAACAATATGGTTTTAGTGTATGCAAAACACAAGAATTTGCACATGAGAAAACATTACGGCAGACTTTGCAGAATAAGTCCTGAAAAAATGAAAATAGGAAAAGAAAAGCTTTCCACAATGTGATGGGCTGTGTGTTGTGGATAAAAGTTTATAAATGTTTTGTTCTTCCCTGTGAGAACAAAATAAAGGAGGATTATGTCCTGAATTGGCAGATCCTGGCCACTTTATGACTTGCTAGTGATGCGGGCTGGAAAGTTAACAATTATGCAGAATCGTCCTGTGTTTGATTTCATGACTTGTTCTATTATTATAATTTTATTTTCCTTGTTTTTCAGCAATAGTAAAATCTTATACTGTCCCATTAAAATGTGAGTAAATGTCAAAGCAAGTGGAGAAGAAAATTGTAATGGAAACCAGTAAAAACTCCTGGGCCCCCGCAACAAGGGTGAGGCTGGGTAGTTTTGATCACTGAATCAATCTTCCAGCAAACTAGTGAGGTAATAAAGTCGGATGAAACTGCACACCGGAAAGCCGTTAATTTACTGGAAACATTAAAAACCTCTAATGCTGTTTTATCTGATCCAACTGGACCTTTGGTGTTGCAAAAATCCATTTTCATAGCAACCTACTCCCCTTTTTAAAAAAATTCAACCCAAATTTCTGGTATGTATATGAGAAGCTATAAAAGAACAAAGAAAAAAATGGGTCAAGCCAAAACAAAAGAAAAATGCTAAATAATGAACACTAAAAATGTTGTGGCCCCTTACAGACAAACTGCTATAAAGTATTTCAAGTGAAAACTTAAAAAAAGAAAGTAAAGCTAAAGGTAAAAGCACTAGTCGTGTCTGACTCTAGGGGCGATGCTCATCTCCGTTTTCAAACCAAAGAGCCAGTGTTGTGCAAGTCCATGGCCATATGGCCGGTATGGCTGCATGGAACACTGTTTATCTTCCTACTTTTTAACAGCGGTACCTATTTATCTACTTGCGTTTACATGCTTTCAAACTGCTAGGTTGGTGTGGGGGGGAAGTACCATATTCTACAGTAAAACAAAAAACGTGGAGGGACCTGAGAGACCCGACATGTTTATTGAGAGCTGACCTTAAAAGAACACGCTGTGCTTGGAAGAGGTATTATTCTGAGAGACTAGAACTCCCACCATGCGCCAGCCCAGCGTGGATGCTGGGAGTTGTAGTCCAACCTGGAAAGGTCCGTAGCCCAAGAAAGAACACCTTGCAGACTCTGAGAAGGCACAAAATTTAAGCCAGTTTGTTTCTTCATATGGGTTTTTCCCAGGGTTTGGAAACCGTACCCTTTTCTGCCTGCTGAGTTTGGGGATTCTGGGAACTGTAGTCCCAAGAGGATGTATGACCCCTAGAGTTTCGTGTATGTGTGCATGCACCTTGTAGGGTTCTTCCTACCCTACTATCCTGTTCGGCTGTTTCGGTATTTGTTTGATGAGGAGCTTTGTTAGACCAAAAAACTGACAACTCTGCAAGGTGTTATTTTTTCTTTTTAAGAAAAACACTTCCAATAATTAAATCTGTCTTCTATTAATCTTGGTATAAAGTATCAAAAATCGGGTTTTCTAAGGCCATTTTTCCATTTTGGACTGCTGTTAGGTGAGCCTCCCTCGCCTCATCTCTCTCTCTCTCTCTCTCTCTCTCTGTGTGTGTGTGTGTGTGTGTTTGTTTGTTTGTTTGTGTGTGCGTGTGTGTGTGCAAGTGCGAGCGCTCACTCAAGCGTGTTTTAATCTTTTTGTTATCTCCCCTTTCCTTTTCTGTCTTGTGAACTCTGAGTCTTGAATGATCCCAGTGGTTTGCCTGCCTTGCTAATTTGCAATTCATGTCTCGTTCCGCGTTCCGCTGATTGTTATGAAGAAAGAACCAAGTCATACAATAAATTCCTCTCTCTTTTTGTGGATTGGAAATGGAAAGCTCTGGAAAACTGCATCCCCTTTTCTTTGGAAAGGAATGGAAGGCACCTCAAGATCCCCTTATACCCAAGAAGATCTCCTTCTTAGACAAAAGCAAAACTAGACGATGGGTGATACCTTCATAGTAGAGATGGGCACAAAATGATTTTTGTTTCATCTTTCATTATTCTTTTTTTGCATAATGAAACGAATTACGAACCTAGGGGCAAATCTAACACGAAACGAAACAAACCGAGAAAAATTGGTTCGGTTAGGTTCGTTTTGTTAATGGGGGGTGGAGATGTCTCCTACCTGGTGCTGGTCCGGAGGTCCTTTCACACCGAGCTGCACGGAGGGAGCACACACCTCGTCGGTGCCATCGAGGGATGCGGACTTTTTTTTGCAAACAATCCCTGTTGTTAAGTCCAGTGTTTGAGAGTAATTTACCTCAGATAGTTGTTAAGAGCCATTAAGTTTACAAAAGAGTTGTTCCTCATTTTGCTGTTATGGACCGATCCTGCAGCCTGCATTTTGGAAGTCCCAAAAAGTATTGTTGATGGTATGTTACTTTTTTTTATAAAGTTTATTAATATTTTTTTTTAAAAAAGAAAAGTTAATACTTTACAACAATCTGTTTCCTGTTTTCAGGGTAAGATTTGCTTCTATTTACCTTAGCTTCCTTTGTATTAATTTATAAAAATAATTTTTAAAAAGTTGAGGGTATGTTACTGTGGCAGTTGTCAGGAGGAGCCCCCGTCAGCTCTTCAGGGTTGGGCATGCTTTGGTTCTATGCTATCCTGCCCAGCCTGGCTGTGTGTGACATTGGATGGATGGAGGAGCTGGGCAGCTGAAAAGCTATACGTTTCCCTGCCTTGCCCAGAACACAAGACTCAGGATCGACCGCTAGGCCAGCCCTTCTCAACGGAGGCCCTGGCACATTTGAAGGAGGCTGCAGGGTAGAAACAGTTCTTCACACACCACTTTAAGGAGCCTTGTGACGCAGTGGTTAAATGCCTGCACTGCTGGTAAAACTGTGCTCGCCACCTGGGGTTCAATCCTAGGTACCTGGCTCAAGGTTCATAGAATAATAGAGTTGGAAGAGACCTCAAGCGCCATCCAGTCCAACCCTCTGCCATGCAGGAACCCCCATCACAATATTTCTGACAGATGGCCATCCAGCCTCTGCTTAAAAACATCCAAAGAAGGAGACCCCCTCACCCTTTGTGGCAGCATATTCCACTGCCGAACAGCTCTAACTGTCATGAAGTTCCTCCTAATGTTCAAATGGAATCTTTTTTCCTGTAGTTTGAAACTATTGCCCCGAGCCCGAGTCTCTGAAGCCATGGAAAACAAACCTGTTCCCTCTCCAATATGACATCCTTTCAAATATTTAAACATTGCTATCATATTCCCCCCTCAGCCTTCTTTTTGAAAGGCTAAACATTCCCAGTTCCCTAAGCTGTTCCTCATAAGACATTTCCTCCAGACCCTCAACCATCCTGGTCGCCCTCCTCTGCACCTGCTCGAGGTTGTCAACATCCTTTTTAAACTGAGGTGCACAGAACTGGATGTAGTACTCCAGGTGGGGTCTGACCAGAGCAGAATAGAGTGGTACTATCACTT
This sequence comes from Phrynocephalus versicolor, assembly GCA_023846285.1. Lineage (NCBI taxonomy): Eukaryota > Metazoa > Chordata > Lepidosauria > Squamata > Agamidae > Phrynocephalus > Phrynocephalus versicolor. Next base: position 48,846,999 of record JAHTLZ010000007.1, on the reverse strand, counting down.
CCCTTGATCTAGACACGATGGTTCTATTGATGCAACCAAGAATCGCATTGGCTTTCCTGGCCGCCGTATCACACTGCTAACTCATGTTCAATTTGTGGTCCACCAAGACTCCCAAATCCCTTTCACAGGTACTGTTCTACAGCCAAGTATCCCCCATCCTATATCTGTGCAATTCGTTGTTGTTTTTTACCTAGATGTAGCACTCTACATTTCCCTCTGTTGAAATCAATTTGGTTAGCTTTGGCCCAGCACTCTAATCTGTCAAGGTCTTTTTGGATTTTCATCCTATCCTCTCAGCCTTCCATCCTTCCGAGGTCAGTAAAATGAGTACCCAGCTTGCTGGGGTGGGGGGTGGGCAATGTGTAGCCTGCATTACTGTAATTAAAACTGTAAACCGCCCAGAGACTACTTGAAGTGGTATGAGTGGCCCAGAGACTACTTGAAGTGGTATGAAGTGGTATACTTGAACTGCACTTTGCTTTATAAGAATTGTAGCCCAGTGTGTAAAGTGCTGTACTGCAGTCAAAAACTGTGTTCACGACCCAGGGTTCAATCCCAGGGAGCCGGCTTGTGGTCGAGTCAGTCTTCAAACCTTCCAGGGCAGATGAAATGAGTCCCCCGCTTGCGGGGGGGGGGGGCATGGGGGGCGATGGACAATGTGTAGCCTGCGCAACTTAATTGTAAACCACCCAGAGAGGGTTTAAGTGCTATGGGGTGATATTTAAGCAGCTCACTTTGCTTTGCTTTATGCAATCCTGATATGTCCTATATTTCTTTCATATTGTTTTTACGGAGTGGGGAATATGTCCATTGGTTCTGCAACCACAGACTCCAACTTGCTGAATTACTCAGTGAACACATGTGATGGCCTTCGGTTCATGCCTTCGCCATCATTTGGGAGTATTAGGACAGCACATAACAAAACAACAAGGGTTGAATTTGTATTCTTTTGATTTATGCGGTTTTATTATGAATGGAAGCTGCCTTGAGCGCTTCACAGAGCTGGGAAGATGGGTGTTGGTGGGGAGAAGTGTAATAAATTTATTTTTTATTTTTTTAAGAGTATTTTTTTTTACCCCGCCTTTCTCCTTGGAAAAGGACCCAAGGCGGTTTACGATAATGAGGGATAATGTGCAGTCCAGTACAATTAAGACATATTTAAGTATTGTTCAAGCTGCCAACAGAGATTATGCTTGCGGAGTCGCTGTCGGCCTTTAGAAGAGCTTTAAAGACCTGATTCTTCAAGGAATGCTTTGGGGACCTCTGAGCTCACTGTCCTTACGTTTGTGTTTTGGTTTGATGTTTTTCTGCTAGCAGCAGTCTTTCTTGCCAGAGTTTGATCTGTCACGGTTGTTTTCGGTGCTATTTGCCCATTTTATTTTAATTATTTTTTAGTATCTTTATATTGGTATTATTACGGTTTGGTATTAATCCTATTTTATTTTATTTTGTGTTTTGTCTTCTTCTGTACTTGTATTGGGTGGGGAGTTGTTCTGGGTGTGTAGCTATGGGCAGTTGCTGTTACGTGTCACATGTTGTACACCGCCCAGAGTTCCAGCGGGAAAATCGGGCAGTCAATAAGTTTAAAAATAAATAAATAAATAAATAGATTTGAGAACAAGGAATTGAGGGGCATCTTATAGCATTAATAGACAACATTACATTAAAGCTACAAGAAAACGCGCACAGTTAAAAAGAGAGTAAAATTCCATGTAAAAGTTATGAGTGATGAAAATGAACATCAAAAACATAGTGTCAGTGTAAACACATAAGGTTCTAAGTACAGTGGTACCTTGTATAAAGGAATTAATTTGTTCCAAATGAAATTATGTTAAGCAAATTTTCCTTTATACAAATTCCCATAGGAATGCATTGAAAATGGAGTGATCCCATTTTTATGTTGTATGAATTTTCCCCATAGACGATTATGTTAAGCAAATTTCCCCTATCTCCAGAATTTTTATGTTGTACAAATTTTATGTTATACAAGCTGTTTGTTATACAAGGGTCCACTGTAGTTGTAAGCACAAAGTCTATCCTATCAATTCATATGAAAGACACATACAGTAGTACCCCGACTTAAGAGCGGTTCGACTTAAGAGCGGAGAACTAACTTCTGCCTTACAAGTTTTAGATATGGTCTGCTCGATTTACATTTTTTTTTCATTTTTAACTTATTTTTTCAAATTTTTTAGATAGGTACCCTGACTTAAGAGTAGTTCAACTTAAGAGCATGCATTCGGAACGGATTGAATTCGTAAGTCAAGGTACCACTGTAATAGGGCTATCATTCAGGGAAAGCTTGCCTGAAGAGAAAGGTCTTTGCCTGTTTCCAGAAATACAACAGAGATGAGGCAGTCCTGGCTTCTGGTGGGAGGGAGTTCCAGAGTCTATACCGCCCAGGAACTCTGGAATAATAGCTACGCCGACAGAGGCGATGGGATTTGTAGTTGAACATCGCTAGAGGGCACCACATTGAGTAAAGCTTGTTTATGGCTTTATGTGCCCCTCTTTTCTTCCCAGTAAAGATAACTAGCAGGGAGGTGGCTTTGCATATTTCATTGAATCAGATATTGTGCTTACACAAGAGACAGGTTGGAAGAAGTCCTCCTTGGCGTGGGGATGCTGGGAGATGTGGCCAGTAGAGATGGGCACGAATCAAAAAAATGGCATTTCGTTTGTTGTTTGGAGGGTCCGTTTCGGTTTGTTTCTGTTTTTCGCGAATTTGTGCAAAAAATTCGTTTTCTTTTTCTTTTGTTTCGTTACCATTTCGTTACCATTTATTTCAATTTTTGTGATTTTTTTTTTTAGGATTTTAAGCAATTCACTCATATTGCAGTAACAGAAACGAAACGCATGACAAAATTTCCGGTGTTTCTGTTCGTTTTGTTTCATTTCAGAGACAAAATTCGTTTGTCGTTTCGTTGTAACGAAACGAAAAAACGGAAACGAAAAATTGTTCATTTCGTGCCCATCTCTAGTGGCCAGATGTGGAAGGTCACTTTTTGAAGCACAGCTTAAGGAAGGCTAGGGGTACCTTTGACCCTCCAGATGTTTCAGGCTTCAACTGCTGGCAGTCCTAGCCAGTGTGGCCAGTGTAAAGGATGATGATAAATGTGGGGTTGTAAACATCTGGAGCCTGAATGTTTCCCATTTAGTCCCATTACACCCTCCAGATGTTTTAGGCTTCAACTGCTGGCAGTCCTAGCCAGGGGATGGAGAGAAGTGAAAATGTAAACATCTGGAAGCTGTTTTATTCCCACTGGTCCTTTAGCTGCAGAGAGCCTTGTGGACTTCCCTTTGCTTTGGAAGGAGATGTGCAGGCCTTGGCCCACACAAAGCACCACAATTTCCCCTGCTTTGTTAATCTGGGGGTGGGTTATCTTTTCTGTTCGTATTTTCTGAGCGCTTGAGAGGCCCAAGTTTGGCCTCGAGCTGGTTCTGGAGCTTTCCATGTACTAAACAAAATCCGACTGCTGATTTACCCCTGGGTAAGAGAATTCACTCAAGTCGGAGCTGCAAATAGCTGCTTATTGTTCAGATGCTATGTACCTTGTATAAAGGAATTAATTTGTTCCAAATAAAATTATGTTAAGCAAATTTTCCTTTATATAAATTTCCCATAGGAATATATTGAAAACAGAGTAATCCCATTTTATGTTGTATGGATTCACCCCATAGGCAATTCTGTTAAGCAAATTCCCTCTATCTCCAGAATTTTTTTATGTTGTACAGATTTTATGTTATACAAACCATTTGTTATACAAAGGTCCACTGTACTTTGATTTATGTACCACTCCACTAGTGCATAGGGACTGTTCTGGACAGTTTACAAGCAGCTAAAATCATATAAGAATACAAGCAATGGTCAATTAAAACTGGAATCCTTGCCAAGATCCCCATCATTTGCTCAGCATGCACACCAGTGGCGCCTCCATGAATGACAAGCAATTTGTGGTCCAGGCTTGGGTAATTTCCCTTATGCTACCATAAATCATGAGTAATTTTCTGGCCCATGGGTATAGTTCGTGACAAGCCCGTTCCCTCTGATTGGGCAAAGATGAATTACTAAAAGCACGAATACATTCTGATGGCTTTGCCGGTGTCTCCGAAATGCAGATGTATGCCTGTATTGTCATATGTTGCTGCCAATCAGTATGACGGTTGGTGTCCTAAGCATGCGTGGTGCTTATGTGATGGAACACAATGTTATGGACTTTGGGATCATTGTCGTCGTAGAGCTGAAAGGGTCCCTATGGGTCAAGGTGTCCACCTCCAGTCAGGGAGGCCAAGTGGAGGAATCGAACTCCCAACGTCTGGCTGGCATCTCTTTCTGCCTCCCGAAGATGTCCTTCATTGACCACAAAAGATCATGACCCGAGTCAGTGTTGAAGGCCTTGTCAATCTCCCTGATGGACCAATCTTGACCTGGAAAAGGCTGTTAGAAGTCGAAAAGCTTCTGCCTCCCTGTCTCTGCTGTGGCCACAGTTTTTTGTCTCTGCGGAAGAGTGAAAAGGGAGAGGAATTAAAAAAAAAACAGCTGGGAAAAGTGTAAATTATCCATTCTTGGGCGATCCAAATTTGGCCAGCTGTTCACTACTACCTTCAAAATTGGGTACTTTGCTATTTATAATTTATTTGTTTACATTTATTTTTGTCCCACCTTTCTCCTTAAAAGGCCCTGTGCTAGCACAAGTAAAAACTAGGGATGGGCACAAATCAGATAAATTATGATTCGTTTTGATTCGTGGTTTGTCACGGTTGACAAACCACAAGTAACGAATTTGCAAGTTAGTTATTGACGTCTTTCGTGCTTGTCAGTTTGCTGTTTGAATGGAAGTAATGAAACCTGTTCTTATTTGTTCTATTGTCTCAGACTGAGTTACAGAAACTGTAAGGGAGATTTGATGAGAAAAAGTTGTTGACTAACCTGGGGAACTGGAAGATATTCTGCTCAATAAATACTTGCACCTCTGCTGCACTGCTAGAGGAATTTAACCATAAATTCAGAACTCAGCAACAGTTAGCATGTGTTCTAATTGTAGTAATTGCAGTAGTACAGTATGTTGGTTTTTGAGCATAATCCATTCCAGAAACACACTTATAAACCAAAATATCTGTACAGTGGTACCTCTTAAAATGAATTTAATTTGTTCTACAAGGCAATTAAGAAACTTTTGTCTTAACGAAATGCAGTTTCCCATAGGAATGCATTGGGAATGGATTAATCCATTCCAGAGGCTAGAATAAAGAGAAAAATAACTGTTCCTCCCCCACCCCCCGGTAGATGCAGAATGGTTTCCCGTCTTGTGAAGCATCCCATAGAGCAGTGTTGGCGAACCTATGGCACGAGTGCCAAAGGCGGCACTCGGAGCCCTTTCTGTGGGCACCGACATCGCCCCTTCACAGCCACCTGTGTTCAAGTTAAATTTGCTGTATTGGCACTTTGCAAAAGATTAGTGGGTTCTGAATCGCAGTTTGGGCACTCGGTCTCTATTTTTATTTATTTATTTATTATTGAATTTATACCCCGCCCATCTTCCCAGGGGAACTCTGGGCGGCTTACAAGCTGAGAATTCAACAGTAGAGATGGGCACGACTTAGCGGGATTTTCGTTTTCGTTTTCGTTTTTTCGTTTTCGTTACGTAACGAAACGAAAACGAAAAACGGTTCAAAAATGGTCCGAAAACGGAAACGAAACGACTAATTTTGAGCCAATTTTCGTTTTTCGTTACTGGAAAAACACATAATGGAGCTAAATGGGGAGAAACGAAAAATTTTTCGTTTTCGTTTTCGTTACGAAACGAAAACAAAAAAATTTGAAATTAGCTCACGAAAACAGAAACGAAACGAAACGGACCCTAGCCGAAAACGAAAATGAAAACGAAATTTTTTTTCTGAGTCGTGCCCATCTCTATTCAACAGCTATTAAAACAGAACAGAGATACATAAAATTGACAGACAATAAACATACTAATAAAATCATATTGCACCCTTAGGGACCTTGTCTCCTTCACGGTCCTCCAGCATTAAAATAACCACAGCAGATGGCGGGGGGGGGAAGGGGAAAAAAAGCTAAAAAAAGCTCTAGAAGGTGGCAAATCACTGCCATAGAGAAATCTTTGTCACACGAAGCATGCCTAGTCCCAGAAGGTTTTTCTTCCTACAATTTTTTTTTAAATCTTAACGAAGCATTTGTCTTAAGAGGTACCACTGTATATCAAAGCAAATTTCCCCATAGGAAATAATGGCAACTTACACGATTCATTCTGGGCCCCCAGTTTCCATTATTTCCTATGGGGAAATTTGCTGTTGCCAGAAGCTAGCGGCTGTAGCAGCCAGGACCTGCTGTGAGGACCAGGGGAAGCTAGTGGCCCCGATCCAGTGGCCAGGTGAATGGATCTGCGGCCGAGGCAAGGTGTGTGTGGCACTGGGGAGGGGTTGCCTGGCAATGAAGGGCCGAGGGCCGGTGATGGAGCAGTGACGGCAAAATAAGAAAAATTACACAGAGGACTTTTTCATGTCCCAAGCTCTGTTAATACAGAGCAACCTGAGGTGTAGCAGGGTTCTGGATATTATTGGTGCAGAGCAAAGATCCTTTAATGGAGGCTGCACTGAGCCTCATTAAATCTTTCTGTTAGCTCCAGGTAGGAGAGACCCATTATAGCAATGACTGGCAGCCCCAGCCCAGCGGTCCCGACCTGGTCTCCGGTGCTCATTTTGTAAGACATTGCTTGTTGATCAAGGCAAAACTCATCAGATTTTTTTGCTCATTTACCAAAATACAGTGGTACCTCTACTTACGAGCCGCTCGACTTAAGAGCGAAAAAATGTTGGCGTTTTAACTGCTGCTCTACTTAACCATTTTTTATTTATTTTTTAGATAGGGCTGCTCTACTTAAGAGTGGTTCGACTTAAGAGCATGCATTCGGAACGGATTAAACTCGTAAGTAGAGGTACCAATGTACTCGTAAAGCAAGGTACCACTATAGGGGCCATCCAGTCAATTCTAACTTATGGGTGACTGAGGATTCCGGGATGTGTGGTTGAAAAACCAAGGCTGTCTCCAAGGTCTTCCCTGATGTAAACATCCAGTCACGCATAATCATCTGGGAGCCAGAGGGGTTTTACTGCAGATCTTGGCCGTGCTGGCCTTTTTCTTTGCTTTAATAAAAAAAAAAACATTTCCTGTATCTCAGCCCAGGGCTTTCTGATTAATTACTTTCTCTCAAAAGCAGCTGGCCTAGCAGACACAGACATTACTTTATTCATCCTGGAGCAAATCATAAATTCATATCAACACAGCACGCAGAAGAACAGGAGAAAGAGAATCCAGGGACCTGGAATTAGTTATCAGGCTTAACCGGCTGCATCTTTTCAATGTTTATGCGTTTAATAGTTGTGAAGAGATCCACAAAGTACATGTGACCTTTGCCAGTATGTGTGTTACTGTGCAACTGGGGCAGACCATTATTTACAGAAGCTCCATTGCTATAATGGGTCTCTCCTACTTGGAGCTAACAGGAGGATTTAATGGGACCCCGTGCAGCCTCCATTAAAGGATCTGATCTGTGCAGCAAGAAAATCCAGGCTGCTGTTCGTTATCAGATCTTGGAACAAGAAAATGTCTTCTTTGAAATACCATATGTCAGCACTATGTTGATTTGAGTGGCACAGTTTTATTCTGTGCTAGAGCAAGCAAGCAACAGAATTCTGCTTCCTACCTCCACCGAATATTATTTTAAGAGTTCAAAAATGCACTTAAAGGTAGTTTTTTTTTTAATTTGATGAATTCTGTCCCATTTACAAAGTCCTGAAATTTCTTTGAACTGAACAAAGCTGACTCATAGGAAGATAAAGTTATAAATAGTATTGGCGGGTAGGAAAGTCTGATGTTTGAACTGCTTCCTAAGAACTTTATATACCTTTGAAAAAAATTGGAAGCTTGGGGTTTGTCACACCTGGTTTTTTTTTATCCCTGAAAGGGTTAGTTCCAGTATGAAACCAGACAACTGTTTCCAGTCTTATCAAAATTCATCTGGGTTTCAGAGTATAAGTCTTGTCATTGTTGCAAGGATTCCAGGCAACAACAGATTGTCTGTTTCTACATGCTTTATTTGCTTACATTGCTT
>JAHTLZ010000007.1:48796396-48811697 GCA_023846285.1 Phrynocephalus versicolor | reverse complement strand
TCTGTCTGTCTGTCTGTCTGTCTGTCTGTCTGTCTGTCTGTCTGTCTATCTATCTATCTATCTGTCTGTCTGTCTGTCTATCTATCTATCTATCTGTCTATCTATCTATCTATCTATCTATGCATCCATCCATCCATCCATCCATCCATCCATACACTTGTATACCACCAGTCTTTTGTGGCTTACAGTAATCCAAAAAAGAGGGGGAAAATAATTAATAAAATAATTTAGATCAGGGGTTCTCAACCTAAGGCCCCGGGGCTGGATGCGGCCCCCCAAGGTCCTGAATCCGGCCCCTAGGACCAATTGCAACCCCCCCCCAACCTACCTCCTGTTTTGTGAACAAGCCAGCCTCCGCAGCTGCTTTTGGACTATGATCCGCCCCCCAGTGGTGTCTGGGTGGTGGTGGACCGGCCCACTGTTTGAAAACTTTGAGGACCCCTGATTTAGATAGATAGATAGATAGATAGAATAGATAGATAGATAGATAGGTAAAACATAAATTATAAAAATAGTCAATAAAACAAGCACTAAACAAAGTTAGTGCTAACCAACAATGGCAACTAAAACACATACTATCCCCAGGGTAAACAATACATGAAACCATATAAAACAAACACATTAGTGGTCTTCATATGCCTCTTTGAAGAGCAAGGTGTTAGACTTAAGTGCTCTCTTAAAACCACTTCTGATCTCAGAGACCAGCAGCAAGTTTAGGGACCCATTTTCATGACCTCTACCTGCAAGGTGGCCCTCCAGGAAGGATAGACGCCTGAATAACGTAGTAACTTACAGGTAGAAATGTGAACTTTGAGTGAGGCACGGAGGGGACAGCAGGGGGGGGGGACATTGCAACCCTTTTAGCTGTCCAGGTTAAAGATGTATGATTTCCTTCCATGCCCCTAAGCCTGAAGTAAACTGAAATAATTCTCCATGTGTCAAAGTTTACCTTTGGGGGTTCAGTTTAGAATCCCCCACCTAGCATGGCTGGGAGCCAGATGAGTGGGAATTATGGGAGCTGTAATCCAGAAAAAAAGAGGGGGGGAGTTCAGATCCCCACTGGGCTTCCCAGGAGAAGAACCAGCCTGTATGGCCTCGGGCAAGCTGCACAGTCCCAGGGCACCCCTGGAAGAATTTATTATTTATTATTTCATTTATTTATTAAGTTTCTATACTGCCCATCTGACGACGAGGTCACAGGAGGGAATGAGAAGTTACTTTTTTGTATTATTTACCTGGAAACCCCCGAAAAGGGCGGCCCTAAATCAGAATTGAAGGTAAGAATTTATCTCGCAAAAGAACTGTGAGCGTTACAATTCAGCTCGGAGCGAAAAGAGCGAAAGTGGAGGGTTTTTTTGGGGGGGGGCATTTGAAATCATTATCCCTGTCAGCTGGAGTATCCTATGACTTTGACCCTGGGAATCCTGGAAGGGGCACATCACTAATACATTGCCCCCTAAGCAGCCACCAGCAAACCCAATTTACACTCTGGCTCTCCCTGCTCCTTGATCTTCATGTAGATGTGCCCCACTGTGTCTGTTCATATTTGTATATGCACACTATATATGGGTGGGTGGTGATAAATCCCTGGGCAATGTGAATCCACTCCGGGTTTTCATCCTAACCGCAGTGAAGTTCTTTAGGACCTTTTTAAACATACGCAATAGGCAATAACTCTAGAGGTAAAGCTAAAGGTTTCCCCCCCCCCGCATATGTGTGCTAGTTGTGTCAACTCTAGGGGCGGTGTTTATCTCTGTATTCAAGCCAAAGAGCCAGTGTTGTGCAAGTCCATGGCCACGTGGCCGGCGTGGCTGCAAGGAAACTCTGTTTTTACCTTCCTGCTTTTTTAATGGCAGTACAGTACCTATTTATCTACTGTACTTGTGTTTCCATGCTTGCGAACTGCTAGGTTGGCAGGAGCTGGGGTTATCAGCGGGAGCTCGCTCTGCTGCGAGGCACCCAGGATTCGAACTGCCGAGCCGCTGACTTTGCAGCCAACACTATTAAAAATAAAAAGCAAGGAACATTGCAAGCTTTCGAGTTTAAATAACTCTTCTTCAACGCAGGTCCCAGAGGTGCAGACGTGGTAAAAGATGTGCTTTGCCGGGATATAACTTTTAGGTGTTCTCAAAATCCATGGCTATTGTAGACGGTATTGCAGCCAGGGCAGAATCTTGTAAGAGGCAGGAAGGGCAGTTGTAAAAGCTGTTTTTTAAGTACAGTGGACCCTTGTATAACAAACAGCTTGTATAACATAAAATTTGTACAACGTAAAATATTCTGGAGATAGGGGAAATTTGTTTAACATAATTGCCTATGGGCCAAATCCGTACAACATAAAAATGGGATTAATTCATTTTCAATGCATTCCTGTGGGAAACTTGTATAAAGGAAAATTTGCTTAACATAATTTAATTTGGAATGAATTAATTCCTTTATACAAGGTACCACTGTACTGGGTTTCACGCCCCTATTCTTCAAACAAAGGAACACGGGTCATACACCGCCCCACTCCCTTAGCCAGCTCCTTTTTAAGGGGGTTAAGGTTCAGCCCTTTGCATTGCTGTTGTAATTGTTGCCAGCAGATGCAGCTTTATTAGGACTTCTGGGAACGTCTGCTGCCCCTCCTTCTTGGGAAATGATTCATCCAGCAGGAAAAAAAGAAATTCCACAGACCTTGCGCTCTTAAATTGGTTCTCTGTAGCACTGATAGCCATCCTTGAGTCACCCTGGTGTTCTTGGACTGCAGTTCCCAGAAGCCTTCACCACCAGCTGTGGCGGCTTGTCTTTCTGGGACTTGCAGTCCGACAAAACCTGATTGACCCTTGGTTGGGAGCTACTGGCCTATGGCTGTGACATCCAGCAAAGTCATAAGAATGGAAGACCATAAGAAGAGCCATGCTGGATCAGGCCAAAGGCCCAACTTGTCCAGCTTCCTGTATCTCACAGCGGCCCCACCAGATGCATCTGGGAGAGCATGAGACTAGATATCTGTCCCCTGATACCACTCCCCTGCATCTGGCCCTGGAAGTACCCTGGTTTTAAGCCTGGAGATTACACATCTCCATCATGGTTTGTCACCTGTGACAGACTTTTCCTCCAGGAATCTGTCCAATCCCCTTTTGAAGGCCTCCAGGCCAGACGCCATCACCACATCCTGTGGCAGGGAGTTCCACAGACTAACAAGAAGCTGGGTAAAAATAATATTTTACTTTGGTTGTTCTTACTCTCCCAGCCCTCAATTTGAGTGTATGTCCCCTAGTTCTGGTAGTTTTTGAGAGGGATAAGAGAGTCCCTCTATCCACTTTAAGGTGGATCAAACGTCCATGCTACAGTTTCCATTGGTGTGGCCTGGTTCTCGCTGTGCAGTCTGTCGTAACAGCTGCTCCTTCGTGTGCTGTTTTGTACATCTTCTTTCCCAACCAACGTTTTGAGCCTTGGGTGTACGCCTCCCTCTATAAATGGACTTTAAACGTCGCTGTAGCCACCAAGCTACTGTTGCTTCTGTGTAAAAAAGGTTTATAATAAAAAAACGAGAGCGGAAGGAAAACCTGAAATGCCTCTTGGTGCTTGTGATTTTTCAACATCATTGTCATTGTTATGGTACGAAGTACACACAGATGGGTTGGGGGTTAGGATTTGGGGAAGTCTAAATCTGGGGGGCACCAAGATGAGGAAGGCTGGCCTAGGTCAATGCTATCCTGCTGTCTCCCTGAAGGGCTCCTGCACATGGTGAGAGTTTTACAGGGTGATACTAGCTCAGTGGTTCTCAACCTGGGGGTCGGGACCCCTTGGGGGGGGGCGGAATGACCATTTCACAGGGGTCGCCATGAGCCAGTGAAGAAAAAGGCACAAACGGCTTGGGTCCGGAGGAGGGGGAGGAGGAATGAGTGAGTTACATCTTGATAGGTTGGAGGGGATGTCAGTCAATGGCACCGGAGGCTGCGATTGGCTGAGGGTGCCTGTAGAGAGAAGTTCTCTATGGCACCTGCAGCATAGTGGCCTGCCAAAGGAGGGCTTGTGGCCTCTTCCAAGCAGGGCAAGGGGGTCACCACAACACGAGGAACTGCATTAAAGGGTCACGGCATTAGGCAGGTTGGGAACCACTGTACTAGAAGCAAAGCTCATCCCTGAAAACGTCAAGGGCTAGAAAAAGGCCAGAGATTGTGTGGGACTCCTTTGAACTTTGTGAACTGCCGAGCCGGAAGAGACCCTGTGGGTCATCTAGTCCAGCCCCTGTGAAAGAGGCCCAGTGGGGAATCGAACTCTCAGTGTAACTAAACCACTGAACTATTGATTCGCGCCCCCCAAAACATGCCAAGAACGTTAGGATTCAGAAATGACAGCACTGTGGCTAGATGGTTTGTCAAAGGAAGCTAGGAGCCCCATGGTGCAGTGGTTCAACTAAAACTGTGCTCACGACCTGGGGTTCAATCCCAGGTAGCCGCCTCATGGTTGACTCAGCCTTCCATCCTTCTGAGGTCCGTAAAATGAGTACCCAGCTTGCTTTGGGGGGGCAATGTGTAGCCTGCATACTGTAATTAAACTATAAACCGGCCAGAGACTACTTGAAGCGGTATGGCGCAGTATGTAAGCAGAACACTTTGCTTTGCTTTTGCTTTACCTCATTAGCGAATTTCCTTTCAATTCTAATTTTGTTTTAAATGGGGCCCTTCTTAAAGATGAAAACTCCCCGTGTTTGATCTTCAGCAACAACAATGACAAAGATCTAAAACCATCTTTAATCCCGTGGTTAGAGTAGTCATGTTCTAAAGAGGGCTGGAGTTGACCCCCTTAAAATGTCTTTTCTACACCTTATGGGAGGGTGTGAGTGCGAAACTCTTCATTTAAAGAAAAATAAACACAGTTCTGTCCCTCACCCATCCCTTTAGGGGCTGCAGATTGAGAAAAGCAAAGCGTAAGAGTTCTGTTTGGCATGGTTTGGGGGAACGGTGTAATCCTTTTTGACCCCGTGCACTAATATATGGCTCTTAGAGGCAAGGGAGGGCATAAATATTAGATGATTTTCTGTTTTATATGCCACTCTGTTAAATATATTTTAACCGAGTTTATGATGAGTCAGACGCTAATGGGCTTTCAGGGTAATCTTACAGATGAGTTTGCCATTTTCCCTAGGACCGCGGCTAGAAAGCCGTTCCTGATTTCCAAGTAGCTTTTATCGAGAGAGAAAAAGGAACAACTTTGGAGATGTTTCAGATGGACTGTGCTATTATGTCTGCCAGTGGCAAAGAGCAAAGTTTATTTTGCTTATTTATTTGCCTCGTTTATCGGCTGCTGAAAGTATTAAAAGCTCAAGGCAGCTGAAAGTATTAAAAGTTCCCAGAATTCCTTCGGGAAAGTCGGGTGGTATAGAAATGAAAATATAATAAAATAAAATAAAATAAATAAATAAATAATACATAAATACATAAATACATAAATAAAATTAAAAACGTAGTAGAGCATATTCTTAAAACAATGTTTCAGATGGACCATGCTAGTAAGTAGCAATTAAGATCCGTTAGATTTGAAGCATTCAAAACTTGAAAAATCAAACTTTAACAGGTAAGCACTGCTATTCGGGGACTCAGTTGTGATGATTATTTAAAAGCTTCTTTGAAAAGGTGGATAAAAGGGAGGGGGCAACCTAAGCCATGGAGGGAGAGCATTCTACAGTCTTTTGCGGCATCAACAGAGAAGGCTCTCTCTCTGTCTAGAGGTGGGCATGGGCTTCTGGGTTGGCGGTTCGTGCCGGTTCGTCCTTTGGATGAGCGGGTGTTTGGCACTTCCCAGCCCCGCCTCCTCCTGCGGGCACCCACTCAGAGGCAGCGTCCAGAGGAGGAGGGGGCAAAGAAGCCAGGGCACTGCCTCTGAGTGGACGCACCCCAGAGGAGGTGGGGCCGGGAACCACCAACCACCTGCTCGCCCAAAGGATGAACCAGTGGTTTGTGCCCAAAGCTGACGTCCCTGTCCAATGTGCCTGTGATGGCAATGAGGCTGAGAGGAGGGTCTCTTCTGATGATCTTAAGGAGCGTGAAGTCTCATATGGGGAGATACGCTCCTTCAGGTAGCCTGGCGTATTACAGGTCTCCAATGTTTGAACAAGTTGTTCTTGCAACATGTTGTACACCGCCCTGAGTTCCTTCGGGAAAAATGGGTGGTTAACAAATACAAACATAAATAGAATAGAATAGAATAGAGAAGTGCAGCCCCTGTGTTCTATCCTTGCTACTCAGGAACAAAAATATCTCTGTGATTGTTCTGTGATTTACTTGGCTGATCATTAAAAGGCACTCGATTAAAAGGATGGATGGTTATATAGCCACTTGTGTGTCATCCATGGTATCAGTTGCCATATATTATTGGGGTATTGTTTTCCATCCACTTTCCCTGGAGAGTAATTGAACTCTTGGCTCCTGGTGCTATTTTAAATGTCAGGGATTCCTTCTCTGAAAATTGTGTTTCCTTGTCACTGTGGGTCGCCAGTAGTTTTATGCCGAAGCTTCAGCCACTGGAGCTTCGTTCAGGAAGGATGGTTGAAGGTGAGCTTCCCATATCACAGAGACAACTGGCCGTGGCTGTCTGCGATGGTAGCCTTCCTTGGACACTGTCCTGCTGGTTGTCCCAGTTATGAGTAAACCCGTTGACTCGACTACTGGATGGGAAGTCAATACTCATGCAGATCCTATTGGGATGGTAGGTCTTATTCACCTACTGCAGGATTGTTCAACTTTGAACAGGCCAAGGTCTACTTTTTCCGGCCCAAAGTGCCTGAGGGCTACTTCACTAAAACCTCTGCTTACGAATTTCATCCGTTCTGAGCACATGCTCATAAGTTAAAACTTTTGTAAGTAGAGCCGTGGCTTCCCATAGGAATTCATTGAAAACCAATTAATATGTGCTGGAGGGAACAGATTTCATTGCACCATGGTCCTTGAACTGCCCTACTTGGCTAAGACAGTGGGCTGGCAGACCCAGAACTTTGATGGGGCAGTGGTGGTCCTTGGGGTGGGGGAGGTAGAGGTGGAGAACTTTTCCCCTCACTTTTCTTATTGATGGCCGGCGGGCTACTTTTGAACCCTTCATGGGCTACCTGGCTGGCTAACTTGATTGATTGATTTTCAGTGGGCATTAGCTGCTCCTAGGGTGTGGAATGCACTCCTCCAAGAAAACGCATTGGCTTCTTTTTATCCTTCTGCCAACAGGCAAAAATCTTAATTTTTAGGCAGACCTGAAATGATTTTCGTAAGTGGTGGTTTTAGGACTGTGTGATGTATTGAATTCAGATAAAGTTTTAAAAATGTTTTTAAAGTGTTTTTAATGATGTGTTTCGATATTGTTATTTATTAATGATTTATAATATTTCTCATGGTACTTTTTTTATTATGACTAACTATTGTGTTGTTTTAACTGATTGTGTTTCCCTTAAGGGGAGAAAGATAAATAATAATGAATAAATAAAATGAAATAAATAATAAATTTATGTATGTTTAGAAATCAGTGTGCCCTTCCTTCCTTCCTTCCTTCTTTCCTTCTTTCCTTCATTCCTTCCTTCCTTCCTCCCACCCACCTCACTCTTCTAACTTATTTCCCTTTGATTAAAATATTTCACTCTATTTTCATTCTTCAAGCCATTTAACAGGAACTTCCAAAGAGGATGATATTTTCAGTCAATCAATCATCCACTCACTCACTCACTCAACCAACCAACCAATCAGCCACCTCATTTTCTGTGCCTGATCCAGTTTTTTCCTCTCCTGACACTGCAGGTCATCCCAGACTGGAAGGAGCAAGAGTGGTCGGCAGAGAAGCCGGAAAACTACGCTGGGATTTTCCATTTCCAGTTCTGGCGCTTTGGCGAGTGGGTGGACGTGGTGATAGATGACCGCCTGCCCACCCTCCACGACCAGCTCATCTACTGCCACTCCAACTCCAAGAATGAGCTGTGGTGTGCCCTGGTAGAAAAGGCCTACGCCAAGTGAGTAAACATGCCGGGCTTAAGGGCAGCTGGGCAGGGCGCCGTGGGTATTCCCTCAATGCATGGGACGGGTATGGGATGGCCCAGAAGCCATGGACGGCTTCCAGAGACCAACCACCTTCAGTGTGGCTACTCCAAAGTCCTCCATGTGCCTCCAGGCTGTAGCAGATAAGAGGTGTCACCTAAAAATGGCCCAGCATCACACACCCAGAAGCTTTTAAGGCTACTACTAACCCTTTAAGGACTATCCCATGAACTGCTGCATTTAGGTCTCTTGCTGAAGAGCCAGAGTTCGGGAGTTCAATTCCCCTCCGGGTGTCCTTGACAAGGGCTGGACTTGATCAATTTTAAAAGGATGTTGAGAATCCTGAACGTGACCAAGATGATTGAGGGTCTGGAAGAAATGTCTTAGCGAGGAGTGGCTTAGGGAGCTGGGAATGTTTAGCCTTTCCAAAAGAAGGCTGAGAGGGGATAGGATAACTATGTTTAAATATTTGAAATGATGTCATATTGAAGAAGGGACAGGTTTGTTTTCCATGGGTTCAGAGACTAGGACGTGGGGCAGTGGTCTCAAACTACAGGAAAAGAGATTCAATTTAAACATTAGGAAGAACTTCCTGATGGATAGAGCTGTTCGGCAGTGGAATATGCTGCCACAAAGGAGGGTGGTAGAGTCTCCTTCTTTGACGGTATTTAAGCAGAGGCTGGATGGCCATCTGTCGGGAGTCCTGTGATGGGGGTTCCTGCATGCCAGGGGGTTGGACTAGATGGCCCTTGAGGTCTCTTCCAACTCTATGGTTCTATGATCATCCATAGGGTCCTTTTCACCTCTGAAACTCTGAGATGGTGATGATGATGATGATGATGATGATCCCCTCTAGTTTAAGCCTATCATAATCTTTTTTTTTAAAAAAATAGAGTTAATTTACAGAGGAATCTTCCCCTTTTGAATTAAAGAGAGGTGGTGTGAATCCAACCCACCAGGGTTGGGTTGTTAGGAAGACAGAGGTCACACAACCCCCTTCAGCAGAGGCAAGGAAACTCCAATCTTCCAGATGTTTTGGAACACAACTCCCACGATCCTTAATCATTGGCAGTATAGGCTTGGAATAATTGGGAGAGAGGTGGCATAGAAATGAAATTAAATAAAACCATCAGTGAAAATACTAAGGCTGTCCATGACCGGGGCGGTGTGTGTGTGTGGGGGGGGGGGGGGTTAGGTCTTATTTGATTAAGCTGCTGCTCGTTCTTATTTCATACTTCTCATGTGTTACAGACAGACATATGTTTTTTGGACAGACTTTGTAAACTGGCACAAACACATGGGTAGTAAATAAGTGTGACCTGCAACAAACAGTTGCAGCATGGGATGGTCTCGTTCCCTTATTCCACCCAACCCATCCAACCCTGCATTTCTGCAGGAGACCCCGTTCCATTGATTCCCCCCCCCCCACACATCCTACCTTTGCTTCCTCATCATTCTGTATCCCCCAAACGTGTTAAAGATTCATTGGTCTATTGCAGGGCTGTTCAACTTTGAACAGGGCGAGGTCTACTTTTTCTGGCCCAAAGTGCCTGAGGGCTACTACACTAAAACCTCTACTTACAGATTTTATCCATTCAGAGCACGTGCTCATAACTAAAAACTTTTGTAAGTACAGCAGTGGTTTCCCATAGGAATACATTGAAAACCAATTAATCTGTTCTGGAGGGAACAGATTTCAATGCGCCATGGCCCTTGAACTGCCCCACTCGGCTGAGACAGTGGGCTGGCAGACCCAGAACTTTGCTGGGGCAGTGGTGGTCCTTGGCATGGGGAAGGAAGGGGTGGAGAACTTATCCCCTCACTTTTTAAAATTATGGCCAATGGGCTACTTTTGAACCCTTCACGGGCTACTGGTAGCCCCCGGGCTACCTGTTGGGCAGGCCTGGTCTATTGGAAGGCTATAATGGCCCCTTAATTTCCCCTGGGATTTTTGGCAAAGCTTATGGTTTCCCCCTTTGCTTGAGCCAGCTGACTCTCTTTCTCTGCAGCTGGGTTGATGATCACACTCCTTTTGGCACTCAACTGCAAAACTGTCTTTTAGAGGGAAGGAAGCCTTCACAAGGAGACAGCCCACTAACCAGAATATTGGCTTGACTCCTCTGGCAGAGAAGGCATTGAACCCCAACTCAACATAAGAACATAAGAACATCAGAAGAGCCATGCTGGATCAGGCCAAAGGCCCATCTAGTCCAGCTTCCTGTATCTCACAGTGGCCCTACCAGATGCGTCTGGGAACGCACGAGACTAGATATCTGCCTCCTGATACCAGTCCCCTGCATCTGGTCCTTGAAGTACCCCGGTTTTAAGCCTGGAGATTACACATCTCCATCATGGTTTGTCACCTGTGATGGACGTTTCCTCCAGGAATCTGTCCAATCCCCTTTTGAAGGCATCCAGGCCAGAGGCCATCACCACATCCTGTGGCAGGGAGTTCCACAGACTAACAACGCGCTGGGTGAAGAAATATTTTCTTTTGTCTCTTCTTACTCTCCCAGCCCTCAATTTGAATGGCTGTCCCCTAATTCTGGTATTTTGTGAGAGGGAGAAGAGCCTCCCTCTATCCACTTTGGTCATTGGTCTATTTGGAGACTATAATGGCCCCTTAATTTCCCCTGGGATTTTTGGCAAAGCTTATGGCTTCCCCCTTTGCTTGAGCCAGCTGACTCTCTTTCTCTGCAGCTGTGTTTGACAATCACACTCCTGTTGGCACTCAACTGCAAAATTGGCCTTTAGAGGGAAGGCAGCCTTCACAAGGAGGCAGCCCACTAACCGGAATATTGGCTTGACTCCTCTAGTGGAGAAGGCATTGAACCCCAACTCAAGCGGAGGGTCTATCTCGTGTCACCTCTGTCTGTAGTGAGCACTTCTGTTCTCCCCCGTTATAGACTCGCAGGATGTTACGAAGCCTTAGACGGAGGCAACACAGGCGACGCCTTAGTGGATTTCACCGGTGGCGTCTCGGAACCCATCGACCTGGTCGAGGGAGGCTACGTAGAGGATGAAGCCAAGCGAAACCTGCTCTTTGAGCGGGTCCTCAAGGTCCATAACCGCGGAGGTCTCATCAGCTGCTCTATCAAAGTAAGGCACCTGCAGGTCTTGCTATATTGTTGTGGCTGGTGTGTGTGCGTGTGCGTGTGTGCGCATGCATGCATGGGTTAAATAACCAAGACTGCCAGATTGTTCCAGGTAGAAGACAAGAAACCCCAGGCCACAGGCCACACACATGTGGCCCAGAGCTGCCCCACCTGATTCAACAGGTCTTAATCCCCAGAATCCTCTGATACAGTAAATAGGGTATCAGCATCCCCTGAGGGATCAGAATCTGCTGATTCTCTTATCTGTCTCAACATCTTAAACACATTAAATGAAAAATTTTAGAAATATAGTAATATCTCAGACAACGAATGCCCCTGATAATGAATTTTTCGGATAACGAATCGCAATTTCCAGGTATAGGGCTGCCTCCGATAACGAATCACAATTTCTAGGTATAGGTCTGCCTCAGATAACGAATTTTTTTCTATGGGCTGCCTTGGATAACAAATTTTCCCTATGGGCTGCCTCGGATAACGAATTTCCAGCATGCATCGGTAAAAAAGAGTTATCCCGGGCTGCATCATATCTGTACCTTTAAAATGCATTTTATAGAGTATTGAGCAAAAAATCAGGTGTCTGTGTCATTTTCCTAGGCTCTGGAACAGATTAATTGGTTTCCCATTCATTCCTATGGGAAACCATGTTTCGGATAATGAATTTTTTCGGATAACGAATTCCCTCGGAGAATGAATTAAATTCATTATCCGAGATACCACTGTATATATTTCTAAAGATGAAGTTACCAGAACTGTCCACTGGAGGGAGACAGAGACTATGTCACGTACTTACGGCATTCTTTATAGAAATACTGTAGTGTTCAGTTTAATCCATATTTTTCAGCCTCCATGATGGGAGGGCTCAGAAATGGTCCCTTGTGGATGTGGAGCTCTTGCTGCAGTATGATGCAATTTTTCAGTGTTTATTTATTTATTTATTTGACTTTTATACCACCCATCGACCCTAGGGCTACTCTGCGCGGTTGACAACATAAAATCTCAACATAACAATGGCAAGAGTTAAATAATGAAAATACAAAACAACATAATGAAACAAATTATGGAGCGGGCAGCTCCTTTGTCACAGATAAAAGAGCGGCAGTGAAATTACCATGTGTTTTTCAGTAAGAAGAAAAAGAGCGAATCAGCCTGTTCCCACAGCAGACCAAATAGTGGGATAAATGCCTCTCTGATCAAACCTTGAGTTTCTTTCAATGTTCCTTTGAATTTCTGAAGCATGGCCCTTAACTGTTCTTCAAAGTGGACACCCTCCCTCCACATTCCTCAGCCAGCCTTCAGCTTCTAAAGATTTCTAGCACACATTCGTCACAAACTGGGCACCTCAGAGTGGCAGCTCTGAGGGAGGCGTGAAAAGAGAGGACTTGATCACGTGCCTTCTTGGTAGCTGCCCCAAAAATCTTTGGAAAATCTCCCACTTGAGATGTACTTGAATCCTGCACCTTCCCTGGACTATTTAAGAAGCAATTAAAAACATGGCTCTTTCTATAGGCTTCCCCTGATTAACTACCACTTAAAATCTCCAACTAACTGGGCTACTTCTTGCCTCCATAACAGCAAATTAACACTGTTATTGATTGCAGGATTATGGTAGCTGTTTTTATTTTTGCTCATTCATTTTTGGCTTACTTTGGTTTCGGTTTGTCACGCTATTAGTTGTGATTATTTTATATGATGTACATTGTGTTGTGTTTTAAACGTTGTAAGCCACCCAGAGTGGCCTTTTAGGCCAGATTTGGGGTGGGGGTGGGGAGATATAAATATAATAAATAAATAAATACTTGTTTCTTTTTTCATCCTAAATCCAGTTTTTGTCTTCTCTCTTTGTCTCCTTGGCAAGGCTACCTCCGCTGCCGACATGGAAGCCCGCCTGGATTGCGGTCTGGTCAAAGGTCACGCCTACGCCGTCACCGACGTGAGGAAAGTTCGCCTCGGGCATGGACTGCTCTCCTTTTTCAAGTCAGAAAAGCTCGACATGATCCGGTTGAGGAACCCCTGGGGGGAGAGAGAATGGAACGGCCCCTGGAGCGACACGTGAGTAAGGGGGGGGGAGAAGGATGGACTTCGAAGTTGGGAGGGGGACCACGTCAGGGGCCACCTGTTGGTCCACCTTAACATAAGAACATAAGAACATAAGAAGAGCCATGCTGGATCAGGCCAATGGCCCATCTAGTCCAGCTTCCTGGATCTCACAGCGGCCCCACCAGATGCGTTTGGGAGCGCACGAGACTAGATATCTGTCTCCTGATACCACTCCCCTGCATCTGGCCCTTGAAGTACCCTGGTTTCTCCATCATGGTTTGTAACCTGTGATGGACTTTCCCTCCAGGAATTTGTCCAATCCCCTTTTGAAGGCATCCAGGCCAGATGCCATCACCACCTCCTGTGGCAGGGAGTTCCACAGACTAACAACGCGCTGAGTGAAAAAATATTTTCTTTTGTCTGTTCTTACTCTCCCAGCCCACAATTTGAGTGTATGTCCCCTAGTTCTGGTATGTTGGGAGAGGGAGAAGAGCTTCCCTCTATCCACTTGACTCATGCCCTGCATTATTTTCTACGTCTCAATCATATCCCCCATCAGGCGCCTTTTTTCCAGACTAAAGAGGCCCAAATGTTTTAGCCTTTCTTCATAAGGCAGGTGCCCCAGCCCAGTAAGGAGGTGCCCCAGCCCCAGGGGACGTCCCTGTATTTGGACTGTGCCGGTGCGGAGTGTTGTGTTGCCGTGCCCTCCGAATGCTCCCTGCGCGTGGAAACGAGCATGTGAGAATTATTCTTGCACCTTGTTTATTTATTTATTAGATTATTAGACCGCCCATCTGGCAGCAGCAAGGCCACCCTGGGCGGTTGACAACAGTGGTACATAAGTTGCAAGACAAATTACACAACTGACATAAAATAGACCACAAGGCAAACAACCACCATAGACAGTGGACCCTCATATAACAAGCGGTTTGTATAACATAAAATCTGAACAACATAAACACTCTGGAGATAGGGGAAATTTGCTTAACAGAATTGTCTGTGGGCCAAATCCATACAACATAAAAATGGTAGCGATTAGGGATTACTCTGTTTTCAATGCATTCCTATGGGGAATTTGTCTAAAGGAAAACTTGCTTAACATGATTTTATTTGGAACAAATTAATTCCTTTATACAAGGTACCACTTTAATATTATCAGTTACGCGTATTAAATACACTAGTGTCTGGAACTGGACAGAGTAATCAAGGGGTGTCCTAACTAGGACTGAATCGTGGACAACTCGTTCATAGGATTTGGAGGATTTGAAGATGATACTTCTGTTAATGTGCCTGAAGCAGCATTGATTTTTTTTTTTTTTTTTGCAGCCATATTGCACTTGTAGGTACAACCCTGTGGCTGGGATCTTATTAGTTATACCAGCCAGTGTAATGCCGGTGCTGTAACTTTGAGCACTGGAAAATTTTTTTTAAATGTCGCTGTAGGCATTTGCTACCAATGTAAAAAATCTCAAACTTTGCTGCAGAGATAGATGCTCAACCTCACAAGAACGGTTCATCTGTCCTCTGATATAGAACATCAGTTTCTGGACAATCTCTCTGCACCGTGTGGTACCAAGAGCTTCTATACCAGTGGAACTGCCACTACCTTGGTTTAAGCCATTTTCGGTCCCAAGGAAAATTGAGGCCAACAAGCTGTTCCCCAATCTGTGCCAATGCTGGGTTTCCTTATATGTGCGCAAACCTGGACGTGGCATGAGGTCTCCTGCCTTGGGCAGGGAGTTGGACTAGATTGGAACATATCCAAGGTCCCTTCCAACCCTTCGATGATTCTATGATTCTAACCCAAGACTCCAGGCTGTGGGTTAACTGTTTGGTAGCTTGGCTAAATAACTAGAAATGGGTAGCTGGTGTCCCATTCCCTATCACTTTTAAGATAAGGGTACCTCAGATAACTAATTTAATTCGTTCTCTGAGGCAATTTGTTATCAAAAAAAAAGTTGTTACCTGAAACGTGGTTTCCTGTTGAAATGAATGGAAAACTGATTAATCGAATATGGAGGTCTGAAAAAAGGCAAAAAAGTTGGATTTCTCCCCAGACCTCTTTATAAAATGCACTGTAAAGGCATGCAGCGCTGGAACACACACACACACACACACACACACACACACACACACACACACACA
>JAHTLZ010000007.1:48774640-48788656 GCA_023846285.1 Phrynocephalus versicolor | reverse complement strand
CTGCCATTCAAGCGGCACAGAAAAAAAGTTTTTAAAAGTAAAAAAAAACCAATTCCCGGCCAAAAAAGCAGGCAAAAATATGCCTGCCTCTGAGAGTGCACCTAGAGGGGTGGTTTCTGGGGGGGGGGTCCCCTCCTCTCCTGTCCTGGGCTGCTCTGGTGGGGAGCATCCTCGTCGTCTCGCCAACTCACCATGCCATGCGGAATCCAAAATGGGGTGACCGCAATTTATTTTGAAATCGTGGTCCAAAAACACACCAAAACACCCAGAAACATGCGAAAATTGCTACTATTTTAAAACTGCCAGAATTTTTAGAGTAGCAGCAGTGGGTTTTTCTTGCAACAAAATGTCCTCCTCTCCATTGATTTTGTTTTATTTTATTTATATTTTTTTACACCTGTGCAATGATGGGCTGGCCATGGGAGTGGACCATGCAAACTTTTGGAGCCATTCCACCAATCGCATGGCCACTTGGCCACTGAGACTTCTGGGATGTGCCAAAAAGCCAACTAACCCTGCCTTAGCCCTAGCCCTAACCCTTCCCCATACACCACAGTACACTGTCCTTCTTAGTGGGTCAGAGAGGCACCCAGAGGTGCACCCCACTACTCACCCGAACCTCACCCGTAACTAGCCTAACCCTAGCCCTTGCGCTAACCCTAACCCTAAGCCAGATCTGTGAGTGTGTACTTGCATTGCACTACACGCAAGTATGCTTCCCTTCTTAGTGAGACACAGTGAGAGCCCGCATTCTCTCTGACTGACTGATGCCAGTCCAGTGTCACTGTCCACTAAGCAAGTCTGCAACTTGGTATGCATATCCATATGGCTATGCATGCCCTTTTGTAGCGGGCGAGGAGAGGAGGCACCCACGAGGTGCCTCCAGGAGCCTGCTTTCCCTTCCTAGCGGGTGAGAGGAGGCACCCACCCACCCCAGTGCCTCCAGGAGCCCGCTTTCCCTTCATAGTGAGCCAGAGAAGGCACCCACCCCACAGAGGTGCCTCCAGGAGCCCGCCACCCCCCCCCAAACCAGTACTAACGACAGACGAAAAAGCGAAAAACGAAACGACAAATTTATGAAAAATTTCACGAAAAACGGAAACGAGCCGAAACGGACCCGTCCCGAAAAACGACAACTCGAAAAAACAATTTCCCTGGTCGTGCCCATCTCTAATCGCTATAAGCTGTCTTGGGTTCTTTTCCAAGGAGAAAGGTGGGGACACACACACACACACACACACACACACACACACACAATCCCCCTGTGCCTGTGTTCTTGCACATTGTAGGCATGGTGGAATTCTAATAGTACAGAAGCCCCTGGAGTTGGAGTGAGTGAATGATACTTCTTGATTGCTTTACTTTTCTCTTTTTAAGAGAGCTGACCTTAGATGAACCCCCGCACACCTGCTGGAGTGGGATGTGTGGTTATCCACAGCTGGTGTCGCAGGTCCACATCATCTCTGCCACAGGACTGAAGAACCACGGCACAGAAGAAGGTAAGCAGGCCTAGTTCATATTGGTTTCCAACCAAGCATAGCCAGAGAGCCAAAGGGTAGCAGTCAGAGATGAGCACACATGGCTTTGTCCATGCCAGTTCTGGACCGTGCCAGTTTGTAAAGGCGGCAGCACAGCCCGAAGGCTGAGGAGTCTCCAGCATGCAGGCCAGATGCACCTACTGGAGTTCCCATCATGCCAACGAGACATTCTGTTCTCTCTGATCAGTCAACTATGGCCTGGAAATGTGTTAGGCCTGCCTGTTTTGATTGGGCTTCCCCCATTAAAACCACCCAGCCCACTCTTAGGATGTGTACCTAAAGAACTTTCAGAAACTGGGATTCCCTGCTCCATAGGCAGGCTGTCTTGCAGGGAGGTGAGGCCAGCAGAAGAAGTAGAGATGGGCCCCGAACTGGTTCATCCTGCTTGGTAAAGGTGGCAGCACACCCCCTGCCTCCTCAGCTGATCAGATACTCCACAAGGCCCAGTGTGCTTATGTCCTCCAGCTCCTTGGCTAATCTCCCTGTCACGGGCAAGAGCACAGACTTCCCTGCCCTGCCCTTTCATCGGAGCAGGAGATCAGCCAAGAAGGAGGGGCAGAAAAGACTGGAAGATCAGTTGAGGAAGCACAGGAAGCTAGCTTGGGAAAAGCTATTTGTGGCAGAGGAGGGGAGCAGCAGCTACTTTGCTGCCACCTTTACGAACCGGGACAAATGGACCAGCCCAGTTCATGCCCATCTCTAATCAGAAGCCTTGAATATGCCTGGCCTCTGACCGGGTGACCCCACTTGTTTAGAACATAAGAAGAGCCATGCTGGATCAGGCCAAGGGCCCATCTAGTCCAGCTTCCTGTATCTCACAGTGGCCCCACCAAATGCATCTGGGGGTGCAAGAAACTAGATCTCTGTCTCCTGATACCACTCCCCTGCATCTGGCCCTTGAAGTACCCTGATTTTAAGCCTGAAAATTACACATCTCCATCATGGCTTGTAACCCAGGAATCTGTCCAATCCCCATTTGAAGGCATCCAGGCCAGATACCATCAGCACATCCTGTGGCAGGGAGTTCCACAGTTTAAAGGTCCTTGTTCATCCTTTAAGCCCCGTCTTCCTCATTGAGGAGGGGGTGGAAGCATTATGAAGGCTTATCTTATCATTATGAAGACATAATCTTCGGGAGCCTCGTGGTGCAGTGGTTCAATGCCTGTCCTGCAGCGAAAACTGTGCTCACAACCTGGGGTTCAATCCCAGGTAGCCGGCTCATGGTTGACTCAGCCTTCTATCCTTCTGAGGTTGGAATAGTGAGTACCCAGCTTGCTGAGGGGGGGGGGCAATGTATAGCCAGCCTAATTAAATTGTAAACCACCAGGAGAGTGCTTGAAGTGCTGTGGGGCAGTATATAAGCGGAACCCTTTGCTTTGGCTTTTTTGCTTTGTTTGCCTTCTGATACGAAAGAAGCTAGATGCGCCACATCTAAGAAGCCCCAGCAAGAGATGCTGAGAGTTTCCCCACAGGCTGAGGAACCCTGTTTCTAACTTAGGGTGACGTGGGGGTCCAGGTTTGAGGATCATGAGAAATTTAGGATTTTAAAGGAAGGATAAAAGGAGGCACTCTGTATTGTATGTTTATTTTCAGAAGGGAATTCTAAGGCTGAAGAACAGCAGGGTGAGGGGGATAATAAGGGTTTAAGAAATCGGGAAACCCCTTGGGGGGGGGGAATAAGGGTTCCAGCCACGACATTTAGCAACCACCTCTCCTTTTTCCAGGAGTGGATCCCTATGTGATCATCAAGTGTGAAGGGGAGAAGATCCGTTCGCCGGTGGTGAAGAATACAGTCTCTCCAGAATTTGACGTGAAAGGCTTGTTCTACCGCAAGAAAGTTGGGCAGCCCATCCTCATTCAGGTGGGGCCTTTTTTGGCTGGGGTCGAGGGAGAAGGGGGTGGCCTCACAATGGCCAACTGGGTCTTGGCTGAAACGATGGATGAATTGTAATTGACTCTCAAACAGAAGCCGGGTGTGACATTCATCCCTTCCAGATTATTCTTGCGACCGTGTGGCTGCAACTGAGGTTGTTAGGTTGGAAGACACTTGCACAGAACTGGAGACGCCCTATAAAATAAAAGCAGCATCAGTATCACCTGTAGGAGCCTCCTTGTGCAGTGGTTAAACTTCAGTACTCCAGGCAAGACTCTGCTCACAACCGGAGTTTGGCTCAGGTGGCTGGATCAAGGTTGACTCAGCCTTCCGTCTTTCTAAAGTCAGTACACTGAGTACACAGCTCACTAGGCGGCCATACGTAGTCTCCGTAATTAAACTGTAAACCAGCCAGAGAGTGCTGTGAGCACTATGGAGCGATATGTAAGCCAGTGGCACAGTCGCTTTAAAGAATAAAGGCTTCTTATCTGAGGAGGCAAGTGGAATTGCTTTTCTCCCATCCCTTAATATCAGAATCATAAAATTATAGAATAGTGACGTGGGAAGGGCCCTACAAGTCCATCCCGCTGCTCCGTCCAGGAATACAAATCAAAGGTGATCTGCCAGTTGGTTGTCCAAATTTCTCTTGAATGCCTCCAGTATTGGAGCATTCACCATCTCTCAAGGCCGTGGGTTCCGTTACCCTACTGCTCTAACAGTTAGGAAGTTTTTCCTGATATTCATTCTAAAGGTGGGTTCTCTTGTCTTAAACCCATTGTTGTGCATCCTGCACTCTGGGCTGATGGAAGACGGATCCTGCCTCTCCTCTCTATCACAGCCCTTCAGATATTTGAAAGCTGCTGTCCTGTCACCCCCTCAGTCTTCTTTTCTTTAGGCTAAAGGTGCCTATTTCAAAATATTATTATTTATTATTTTGAGATACGATGGCGACTCCATAACATGGAGAAACAACGGTATAAGCCCTTCTCAGGTTTTCTGTTTTGTAATATGTCTCCTGTCAAATAGAGATTTTGAAACATTGCACAGATAATCATTTCCTTTTTGTTAAGTTCAACTAGTATGGGCATTGTTGAATACATCTTTTAGAAACTTGGCTTCTTCAACATTTCAGGGCTTGGCCCTCCATCTCCTTCAAAAATGCTCCTGGTCCATTTTGCTGTTACAGACAATAGGCCTCATCCAACTTGTGGCCCCAAATTGAGTAAACCCACTGAATCAATGGGACTCACTTAAGTGTTGATTTGAGATGTGTCATTCATTCACCCCTGTTTTGCTCTAGATAGTACTTGCATATTTTATTGTTGTAAGCTGCTCAGAGTGGCCTTTTAGGCCAGGTGGGATAGATAGATAGATAGATAGATAGATAGATAGATAGATAGATAGATAAAATCATACAGTTGGAAGAGACCTCAAGGGCCTTCCAGTCCAACCCCCTGCCATGCAGGAACCCCCATCACAGTATTTCTGATAGATGGCGATCCAGCCTCTGCTTAAAAACCTCCAAAGAAGGAGACTCCACCACCCTCCTTTGTGGCAGCCTATTCCATTACCGAACATCTCTAACCGTCATGAGATTCTTCCTAATGTTCAAATGGAATCTCTTTTCCTGTAGTTTGTAACCATTGCCCCGAGTCCTAGTCTCTGAAGCCATGGAAAACAAACCTGTTCCCTCTTCAATGTGACATCCTTTCAAATATTTAAACATAGCTCTCATATCCCCTCTCAGCCTTATTTTCCTAAGGCTAAACATTTCCAGTCCCCTAAGCCATTCCTCGTAAGACATTTCTTCCAAACCTTCAACCATCCTGGTCGCCCTCCCCTGTACCCGCTTGAGGTTGTCAACATCCTTTTTAAATTGGGACGCACAGAACTAGACACAGTACTCCAGGTCATGTATGACCTGATAGATAGATAGATAGGTAGATAGATAGATAGATAGATAGATAGATAGATAGATAGATAGATAGGTAGGTAGGTAGGTAGGTAGGTAGGTAGGTAGGTAGGTAGGTAGGTAGGTAGGTCGGTGGGTGGATGGATGGATGGATGAATGGATGGATGATAAGACAATTGGATTTATTTAGAAAACCGTCCCTTTTTTTATTCCATACGACCCACACACATTCTTAACTTTTATATTCATCAGGACTAGAAACTTAGTTTGTAGATTTGAGGAAAGTCTGTGATTCCTAGGCTGCAGTGGGTGGCTAAATCTGTGGCTGCAGGGAATATGGGGTCTAATTCATCTACACACTTATGCTGATGTGCTAGGAATGTACTTTTTTCACTTGGGTATTACATCTTTTTCTGTTCCTCACCCCCCCCCCCCCCCCCCCCCCAAATAGATCTGGAACCATAACATGATAACAGATGAATTTCTGGGCCAGGTCAGCCTGGCAGGTGACCCCAGTGATCTTCAGCCCATGCATGTCCTCCATCTCCAAGACAAAGGGAAGAGTCGAGCCAACGAACTCCCAGGGATTCTCACCGTGCGCCTGCTCACGAGCAGCATCCTCACAAACATCTGAAGGAGCACAAGGACAGCCCTGCGGGTGCCATATATGCACGTGTTGACATAATCTTTTGCAGTACCCATGTATAGATATATTTGCCTGCCAATGTATATGTCATGTGCATGCCAACCGAGGACCAGCGCTCATGTGTTTCAAACCTTTGGATTGTTTTTAATATTTTATACAAAATGTGCCTTTTTGAAAGAAGCGGAAATGTTTGCGTTTGTCTTTGCGATTTAAAAAAAAAACTGGCAGAAGTGGGGTACAGAGAAAGCAGCAAAAGTCTGAATTATGAGGATCTCCAGGCTGTTTGTTTACAACAAGAGATGTCTCTTAAACGCACACATAGGGTTGGGGATGGGTTTTATTTTATTTTTTCCGTCAGCCCAGCAAACCCTATTGCCAAATTTAAAGAAGGGCTGTTTCTTAATGTGTGTGTTTTCTTGCCAAGACCTGACAGTGAGATGGGAAAAGTGGAAAGAGAGATGAATCCTGCCCTGTAGGAGCTCAGAACAAAATCACCAAATCCTGTTGCTAGACATTCCTCTTCCTCTACAAATGATTCACTTCCAGTTTACGTTTGCTTAGGAACATGGGGCATGGCTCTGATTTCGAATCAGTGAAGGAAGTTATGAAATGAGCGCCGAAAGATGTCTCCCCTGTTGATTTCTTGTTTCGTTTCTGAACAAATCAAGCTTCTGATCCTAATTAATGTAAAAGCAAACTGTTGAAATGTACGTTGCCTGTTGAAATTTCAGAATGTCATGTTTTGGTCGCAGAGATAACAATTTCCCCGATAGACCTTCTTCCTTCCTCTCCAAGGCTTATGAGGAAACCAAGTCTTAGCATGAAAGACTGAAAGAATTGGGTATGTTTGAGAAATATTTGAGAAAAGAAAACTGAAAGAAGATAGAAGAACATTTCCCACATACAGTGGTATTTTGTATAAAGGAATTAATTCGTTCCAAATGAAATTCTGTTAAGCAAATTTTCCTTTATACACATTTCCCATAGGAATGCATTGAAAACAGAGTCATCCCTAATTGCAACCATTTTTATGTTGTACGGATTCGCCCCATAGGCGATTCTGTTAAGCAATTTTCCCCTATCTCCAGAATTTTTTATGTTGTACAGATTTTATGTTATTCCAACCATTTGTTATACAAGGGTCCACTGTTCTTGAAAAAGAGGAGGGGCAGGATGTGTTCTCGGTCAACCCAGAATGCAGGACGCACAACAATGGGCTAAAGATACAGGAAGCTAGATTTCAGCTGGATGTCAGGAAAAACTTCCTAACTGTTAGAGTAGTGCAAAACCCTGAGAGGGGGGTGAGTGCCCCAATGCTGGAGGCATTTAAGTCAAATTTAGACAATCATCTGGTAGATATCCTGTGATTTGTATTCCTGTTGGATTTGATTGCCTCATAGGCCCCTTCCAACTTCATGTTTCTAGGATCTCTATTAGCAAGAAACAAAAATTAGATAGCAAAAAGTTAACCGGGCGTGGGGGTGGGGGAGAGCAGAGAAGATGATGGCTCATTAGAGTCTCTCCCTGGGGTCAACGAGACAGAATTGGTACGATACTAGGCGTTCATTTGTGAGATTTCAGAAGGTACTAGCCTCAACATTTCAAATGTAACAGTCAGTCTTAAGTCATATTTCTTTTTCAAAAGGATTTCTGCATGCGAGGAGGATTGGTTTTTCAGAAGCATTTGTGTTCAGGGCAGGGAGGTTATATGATCAATCATTATTATCAGGGGGAAATGCATATTGGAAAATAAATGCAGCCCTTCCACCTGTAAGTTGGATCTGTATCATCCAAGAAGGGCTGTGATGGGGCTGATCGTCAGCTCCACCCACGGTGCTAGGAATCATCTCCTCCATTCAGGTCAGAAGCAATCCAGTGGTGCTTTCAAAACGGACGGACAACAGGATCCTTTGGGCCACCTGGATGTGTTAACCATCTTTTCCTTTGTTAAGGAGAGTCCCTTTCACGTCCCCTGTGCTGGGGAGGAATATCTGTGTATAGAAACATAAGCAAGACAACACTATGTGAGTTCATAGGATATGTATTGTTGTTTTTAAAGTTCAACATATGGCCCAGGATCCTGTTGCGTAGCTCTGTGTGTCCAACAGTGATGATGCCAAAGCAGCAAATCCACACTGATCCAAGGCCATGTTGGAGTGTGTGTGACTCATACTCAAACTTGTGCGCCCTCTGAAATCGCCAGAGGAAGTCCTGACTCCACTGCATTCTGCTGTGGCTTCTGATGACATCATCACTTTTGCCCACATGGAGCTATGCAACAGGATTCCAGTCGCTGTGTTCTCTTGCCTTCGTTTATTTTAACCCAGTACTCCATGGGGCAGAACCACACATTCCCACAAGATGGGAATGTGTGGCTCGCCCACAAGTCAATCACATCTCCCCCCCCCCCCCAGTCCCCTCCAAATCGAAGAGGAAGGGAACTGGATGTTTGACATTCCCTCACACGTAAAGGGAAGCTTTGCATGGGTGTTCACACCAGATGGCGCCTTGCAGTGCAGTGGCTAAACTGCAGTACTGCAGCCATGGCTCTGTTCATGAGCCGGGTTCAATCTCAGGTAGCCTGCTCGAGGTTCACTCAGCCTTCCATCCTCCCAAAGTCGGTAAAATGAGTACTCCGCTTGCTAAGGGTGTGTGGCATTTTGTTCCCTGTGTGATTAAATTGCAAACTGCCCAGAATCAGAAACACCAGCCCTGTCCCTCCTCAGCCCAATTGGAACTGGACTTTGTATCCTTCCCTGCCCCCTTTTGCTGGCCATAGGATCCTGTCCTTTTACTAGGGTGGCCGTACAGTTCATCTGCCACATTTTGCATCAGCAGGAGCACCAACCTGGCCTTTACCTCAAGCCGCCAACTATCGTGACCCAGCCTGGATCTGCATCTGCCTGTGAAATAAAGCCCATGGAAAATAAGCCATAAAATCAAGAAGAGGAAGGGCTTTGGCCTTCATAATGGGTTCGGGGGACCAAAACGTCTTCAGTCATTTTGTTTACTTCTCTATTAGAAAGAGCCCCAGGGGCTTAAAATTCCAGCTGGGAAGTTTTTTCCGTGGCTTTTCCACCAGTGGGAGAGACGCCCAGTGCATCCCCGTGGCTGATATTTTGCCACAAAACCCAAACGAGTCGGAAAGTGATCATCCTTAGCAACATCTCTGTTTTAAAGTCTGTATCAATCATTTTTAGTCATACAAAAAAAATCTAGTCACATGCACTTTATCGAGTAAATGCTTTGTCATATGTATGAAGGGAATCAGAGGGGAGTGTCTTAAAAATGTAACATTTCAAAACGTATTGCAGTAAGTGTTGGTGTGAGAGTTGGGATTAAAAACCAAAAGGAAATTGTTGTCTTGTCTCTCAATAAATACTTGATTCTTGTCTTGCTTTCGCCTCTGTCTCTGTCTCGGAGGTATTGAGGTGAGTGGCCAGACGGCCAAATGGGCAGGGTATAAATCTAATAAATGAAATGAAATGAAGTTTGCATACAAAAAGCAGACTAGATCAAAGTGGCAAAAATTTCTCCAGAAGATTGCAAATCTTACAACGTCTGCCACAAACAGCACTACCACAACTGCAATCCAAAAAAGTAACTTTTCAAATCATTGGTTGGGGCTCTTGAATTGTTAAAGAGAGGGATTAATTCTGCTATCTGCTTACCAGGCGCCTTTTTACACGACCCCTAAGATCCGCTGGTCCCTTAAATTCGGACCAGAGATCTTGGGGGTCTGTCGCTCTTCCTTCTTCCCCACCACTCCGCACGTCCTGGCTGCTGGCTGCATGAGGGGAGGGAGGGGGAAAAAGCCTTTAAAAGGGACAAAAGAAAAAGCCTTACCTCCGGTGCCTGCTCCCGAGCCCGGTGGGAGAAACTATTACTTCCTAGTTCCTCTTAAAGGGGCGGGAGGCAAAAGAAAAACAACAAAAAGAAACGAGGAGAGCCGGCACTCTCCGCATCAAAATTTTTCACCCTCTTCAAGCAGGTACAAGAAAAGTGCACTGGGTCGCACTTAGGTGGGCAGGGTCGCACTTAATTGTCTGCAAACTCCGGAGCTGGTGGGGAAACATTTTTAAGCTCCGGAGCTTGCAGCCATTTGCGGCGGAGTTTAGGGGTCGTGTATAAATGCCCAAGTCAGAACCAACTTATGGCAACCCTAATGTGGCTTTAAAGGTAAGGGAGATTTGTAAAGAGAGATTTTACCAATTCTCCCCTCAACCATGAGTTTCCATGTCTGAGTAGGGATATGAACCTAGATCAGTGGTGGAGAACCTTTGGCACTCCAGATGTTTTGGACCACAACTCCCAGAATTCCGAGCCTGTATTTCCAATGACAAAGGACTGTGGAAGTTGTGGTCCAAAACATCTGGAGTGCCAAAGGTTCGCCACCACTGACCTAGATCTTCTGAATCCACGCCATCTGCTACACCAACCTTGGGTCTTCAGACATTCTTGGACTGCCACATCCTTCCAGTAGGAGGGAGTTCCAAAGTCTGGGAGCAATAATAAAGAAGGCCCCTTTTTAAAGGGCCTTCTTCACACCCGAGCCGGCTCATACTGGGAGATGCAGTCTTTGAGATGGTTTGAACCCAGTCCATTTTTAGGGCTTTGGACCAGCATTTTGAATGGTACCCGGAAACTGATTGGCAGCTGATGGAGCTGCTGTAACGGGTGTCATGAGTGATCCCTGAAACCAGCCCCAGTCAGCGGTTTGACTCCTGCATTTTGGATCTGTTGAGGTTTCCTGAGACTTTCCATTGGTAGCCCCACATAGACTACCTTACAGGCTAATACGGAGGTTACAGCTAGTCCAGAATACAGTGGCCAGATTGTTACTATATTTTCCACAGAATCCTGCCTTGCCATGACCGCAAAGTAGGACAGCCTCAACATTTTTGCCTCCAGAGAGAGTTTGTTCTAGTACACACTGGTTCGTCATGCTGAGAGTCCACAAAGCTTTCTTCCAGCACCACATTTCAAATGAAAGCTTACTTTCCTGTTCAGCTTTCACACCTATACATGCTGATGGGAAATATAACAACATATCTGACCTTGTTCTTGGTTTCCAATGACACCTCCTTATACTTTATGATCTTCTCTCGTTCCTCCATGGCTTCATCTTCAGATTTCTTGCCTGCAGTCTCCCTTTGAATTAATGATTGAACCAAGGTATACAAAATCCCCAATAATTTTGCAATAATAATATTCATTTTTATTTTTGTTTTGTTGCATTTTGTGGTGATATTTGTTTAATTTTGTAAGGAAACAATGCAGCTTCCATTTGGACTCATGATTATATCAAGGTACAGTAATACCTTGGTTTAAAAGTGTTTTGCAAGAGAAGCAAACCTTTCTTCTAAATGTTGCCTTGGTCAACAAGCAGTGTCTTAATATATAAGCACTGGAGCACATCACATGATCACAAGTGAGCCAATGGTCTCCCTCCCTCCCTCTGATGGATTGTGGGTGATTGCCTGGAAGACCATCTCAGGCAGCCTCCAATGCAGAGGGAGGAGAGAGGAATAGAGGTCTCCTTTGCACCAGCCTGGAACATGCAGGTTAGGGGTTTATATATTTATATATTTTCTTTATAGTTTTATTTAATTTGTTTTCAACATTCTTTTCTATTTTTTTCAAGCCATTTCTAGTCATGGGGCAGGTAGTCAAGTGTGTATAGGGCTCCAAATTATATTTTATTATTGTCTCATTAAAAATACAGAGTGAAATCCAGTTGTTATTCGCAAACAGAGCAGATTCCTCAACCAGGTACCTAAACCGTGGTGTGGACATGGATTTCTAGCCAACTTCTTTTGTGAGTTTTGACATTTTTTTGTGTACAATATGTGGTTTTTGGAACCCCAGAACAAATTATTTCCCTTATTTCTTATGGGGGAATTTGCTTTGATATAAGAGTGTTTTGGTTTACAGGCATGTTTCGCCAACGAATTATGCTCGTAAAACAAGGTATTACTATATGTATATTCTCTGTTTGAATTTCCCCATTGACAACACTAAAGAGAACTTTTAGTATCTACAGCAGTATCTGTAGGTAACAGGTAACCTTTGTATCTATTTAAAAATACTTCAATAACCATCTTAAATGTTGTGACCAAATAGTGTGACCTTGTGGAGTTGTGATGGTTGTGATGCATGTGTATGAGTGCTTTTAATTCTCTTTACCTTTTAATTTATTTTCTTTTTAATTGCACCAGGGATAGTATTCAATTTCGTTGTACTGCATACAATGACAATAAAGTATCTATCATCTATCAACCAAGGGGATAAGGGAGAATGAAATTTAAAAAGTGTATCAGAAAAAAGTATATAACCAGAAAGTTTAGAATTAGAGTTGCACTGATTTGTGTTTGATATACAGTAGTCATAGGGAGTCCTGAGAGTTGTAGACCACATACAGTGGTAACTCAATTTACGAATGTAATCCATTCCAAATGCATGGTCTTAAGTCAAACTACTCTTAAGTCGGGGTACCTATCTAAAAATTGAAAAAAGTTCAAAAATGAAAAAAATGAAAAAAAAATTAAGTCGAGCAGACCATATCTAAAATTTGTAAGGCAGCAGTTAAAACGCCAATAGTTTTCTGCTCTTAAGTCAAATTGCTCTTAAGTCAAGCTGCTCTTAAGTCGGGGTACCACTGTATATAAATCTGCACACTTCTAATAAAATGGTGTGAAAATTCCACTTGTTTCCAGGTTATAATATATCTTACATATATCCACGAGGTGGAGCTATTATGCTTCCTTATACTACGGCTGGATTGGAAGATAAGGTGTTGGGTTTTCTTGTTTTTATAAACCCTTTTCATTTCTAACAGAACAAACTCTCTCTGGAGGCAAAACCTGAAACATGAGTTATCTTTGTCAATTACCAGAAAGAAATACCAGTAGGGTAAAAATCATCGGAATGCCTTAGCCATAGATTCCCTGCGTTAGGGAAGGAAGAGCCGCTAGACTATTTGTTGTATTTATTTGTCGGTTGGTTTAACATATTTTTACCTTTCTCCTTATCAAGAGCCCAAGATGGTTGACATCCTTAAAAGACAATATTTAAAGCTGAAAACAACATGTATACAAATGCTAGAAAAGATCAAGCTGGCTAGCTGACCTTTGAAGTCCCTTTCAGCTTTATGATTAAGAACATAAGAAGAGCCCTGCTGGATCAGACCAAAGCCCCATCTACTCTAGCTTCCTGTATCTCACAGTGGCCCCACCAAATGCCTCTGGGAGTGCATGATACTAGATATCTGTCTCCTGATACCACTCTCCTGCATCTGGCCCTTGAAGTACCCCGGTTTTAAGCCTGGAAATTACACATCTCCATCATGGTTTGTAACCTGTGATGGACTTTTCCTCCAGGAATCTGTCCGATCCCCTTTTGAAGGCATCCAGGCCAGATGTCATCACCACATCCTGTGGCAGGGAGTTCCACAGACTAACAACACGCTGGGTTAAAAAACTGTTTTATTTTGTCTGTTCTCATTATCCCAGCCCTCAATTTGAGTGTATGTCCCCTAGTTCTGGTATTTTGTGAGAGGGAGAAGAGCATCCCTCTATGAATCTCTAAATTTCCAGCTGAACGGGAAAAAAATCACATTGGTCCTGTATTCTTCTTTAACCCCTTCCAGGCATCCCCAGTGCAATGTAAGCCCATTTAATTCTGTTGGGAGCAGCCATGAGCTGGGGCTTTTTGTGTATTTGTATGGGTGGGTGGGTGGGGATTGAGTGTTTTCAGAGGGGCTTAGATTTTCTCCTTGCTCAGTGCGGGTCCGGGCTGTCATATCATTTCCATCATCTCCAGACTGTCGGCTGACCGAGGTTCTAATCTGGAAGAAGTTCCAAATATCCTTCATCATAGCTAAGAGCAGCAATTTAAAACAACAACAATACTATTTAAAAAGCCTCCGAATCTGAGAAACTTCCACCAACGTAGCTACCTCCTCGAAGGAAACAAAAGATAATAATAATAATAATAATAATAATAATAATAATAATAATAATAATAATAATAATAATAATAATAATAA
>JAHTLZ010000007.1:48759759-48774630 GCA_023846285.1 Phrynocephalus versicolor | reverse complement strand
AATAATAATAATAATAATAATAATAATAATAATAATAATAATAATAAATAAATAAATAAATAAATAAATAAATAAATAAATAAATAAATAAATAAATAAATAAATAACTTTACTTTTATGCCACCTTTCTCCCCAAAGGGACCCTTTCAAAACATAATTGAAAGGACACGATGTGTGTGGAAGTTTCCCCCTTTTTTCATTGCCCGGCCAAGGAAAGGGATTTCAGCGGCAAGAAAAAAATAATAATGCAAAGCTCCAGCCATTTGGTAACCCTCAGCAACCTCCACATCCAAGCAGCAGACGCTGGCTGAAACCAGGTGGCAGGTTGCAAACCAAGTAGGCCCACACTGAATCCTGAGGGATTTGTTGAGTCAGCGCCTCCCTAAGACCCATTGAATCAAGAGGGCCTCAGCTAATTGGAGAGAGCATGGGCTTAAACTAATTACTGTGGTAAGGTGAGATATGACCCTTCTGAGGCTAAGCCAGTTCAGGGATGGGTCTTCTAGCTTTCAGAGAAGTGATGGACAGGTGGGTTTCTAGAGGCACGAGACATCCTCAATTTCTCTTCCACTGAGGTAACAAATATTCTTTGAAATGATAATGAACCGCACTGGGACGCTGTCACTAGCCTCGGGTTTCCGCTTTTTATTTCCGGACTTCCAACTCAACACTAAACCATAACAAATCGTTATAGTTGACCTTTTAGGCCAGATGGGCAGAATATAAACAAACAAATACCATTTCGTGCCTGGCAGAAAGTTTGGTCCCTGTTATTTGGTGACAGGTTCTCTGTGATTATCAAGAATTTGCCAATGAGCTCTCAGGGAACAATTAACTTTTTTTCCCATGCTCACTCTGTAAGTTAAGATCTTGCGAATTCACGATGCCATCTTAGATATTTGGTGCCTTTTTGGGTGTGTGTTCAGTGCAGGGCATGAGTAAAGTGGATAGAGGGACGCTCTTCTCCCTCTCACAAAATACCCGAACTAGGGGACTCAAATTGAGGGCTGGGAGAATAAGAACAGACAAAAGAAAATATTTTTTCACCCAGCGCATTGTTAGTCTGTGGAACTCCCTGCCACAGGATGTGGTGAAGGCATCTGGCCTGGATGCCTTCAAAAGGGGATTGGAGGAAAAGTCCATCCCAGGTGGCAAACCATGATGGAGATGTGTAATCTCCAGGCTTACAACCAGGGTACTTCAAGGGCCAGATTGCAAGGGAGTGGTATCAGGAGACAGATATCTAGTCCTGTGCGCTCCCAGAGGCATCTGGTGGGGCCACTGTGAGATACAGGAAGGTGGACGAGATGGGCCTTTGGCATGATCCAGCATGGCTCTTCTTATGTTCTACTCCTATGACTCAGGCCCACACATCCCTTTGGAAGGAAGAATTATAGGCTGCAAAGTAATTATTTTCAGAATTCTGAAAGCTGTGGCCATGATCAGTTTCTCGCTCAGGGAAAGCTTGCCGGAAGAGAAATGGCTTTGCTTGCTTGCGGAAGGACAGGAAAGATGGTGCCAGCTGGGTCTGATGGAAGGAGATGGACCACGGAAATTGGCTAGTGGCCTACTGATGCTGAGACAGTACCTGCAGACCTGCCTGGGAATGTGTCCACACTAGACACCTATAGCAGTTGAATCTCGCTTTAAGTGCTCCCTTCAGTGGAATGCTAGGTCTTGTAGTGCTTTTAGAGAACTCGAGCGCACTCCCCAACTTGCACGAGAGGATTCTATGAAGCTCTCCAATCTACAAATCCCAGGATTCCGTAGGATGAACTAATGACTCCTGCATGTGTGTGCATGTGCTGTGTATCCCACTCAAATCCTAGGTCTCATTAAGAGGTTGGTCATGCACTGAAATATAAACATTTCCCCAAATCTTACCAAAAATTGCTTTCTCCTTCCTGTTGATTACAGTAGAAATTCCATAGCCACAAAGGCACCTCCCCTCCTGTGGAAACTGGGAAATGTGGATAATAGTGAACACTCTTTTAACAGCATATATGCTATACATAGCATGGTCGATGACTCCCAGTGGCCAGTTCCAGTAACTTCATCTTTTGAAATATATCTTTCTAGGATTTTTCTTTTAATTTTTTTAAAAATATTTTCAGGGTGTGAATCAGCAGATAGTGACCCTACTGATAAGAGAGTGCTATTGTATTGTGTAGTAGTTCTAACCATACTATTTTAGTTATTTTTGAGTATTTTTACCCCACCTTTCTCCTTGAAAGAGGACTCAAGGCGTCACCAATATTGTTTTACTCATTTGTTCTCTCTCTTTCTCGCTCTTCTTTTCCTATCAATTGGGAAAAGAAGAGTGAGAGTCTGCACTTCTCGTTGGTCATCAACTTCTACATTTTAAACGGCCAATATCTCCTTGTGCGTGTTCTTATCTTGTTTCTGGCATTTGTGCAAGGAGCCTTGTGGCACAGTGG
This sequence comes from Phrynocephalus versicolor, assembly GCA_023846285.1. Lineage (NCBI taxonomy): Eukaryota > Metazoa > Chordata > Lepidosauria > Squamata > Agamidae > Phrynocephalus > Phrynocephalus versicolor. The sequence goes on along the minus strand of JAHTLZ010000007.1, from coordinate 48,772,192 downwards.
TTAAACTGGAGTCCTGCAGTTGAGGCTCTGCTCGCAACCTGAGTTCAATCCCGGACTCAGGTAGCTGGCTCAAGGTGGATTCAATCTTCACTCCTTTCGAGGTCGGTAAATTGAGTACCCAGCTCTTGGGGGCTGCGATGTATATGCTGCATAATTTGCAAACTGTCAGGGAGAGCTTTAAATGCTGTGGGGCAGTGTAGAAGCAGCATGCTTTCCTCGTCTCTTTTTGGGCGCTTTTACACGACCCCTAAGATCCGCTGGCCCCTTAAATTCGGACCAGAGATCATAGGGGTTTGTCGCTCTTCGTGCGTCTCCACCCCTCCGTACATCCTGGCTGCTGGCTGCGTGAGGGGAGGGAGGGAAAAAAAGGGACAAAAGAATAAAGCCTTACCTCCCTGGTGCCAGTGGAAGCTGCCGGGGGAGCCCCAGTCACTTCCTGGTTCCTCTTAAAGGGGCGGGAGGCAAAAAACAAAAACAAAAAGAAGCGAGGAGAGCCCAGCACATCTGCATCAAATATTTTTCACCTCCCAAAAGCAGGTACAAGAAAAGTGCGCTGGGTCGCACTTAGGTGGGCAGGCTCGCACTTAATTGTCTGCAAAATCCGGAGCTGGTGGGGAAACATTTTTAAGCTCCGGAGCTTGCAGCCATTTGCGCCGGAGTTTAGGGGTCGTGTATAAACCCCCTTTCCTAGTCAGAAACCTTGTAGCTTTGATTGGGACGATCTCCTGCTTGTGTAACTTCAGGCCAGGGATCATACGGTGTTCATCCCATTGAGCCTTTAGGTGCCATATTGTTGTGACGACACCTCCCTTTTAACCGTGTAATTTGTGATAAAAATGTGAAGTGTAAGGAACCAAGTTATTAATCTTCACAGGGTCCACTTGGTAATGCTGCCACCTTTTAAATCGTTGCCTTATGAACTGGGACAGACTCAGATGTATAATATAAAAATAATGATGATGTTTATTGAGAAAATAAATAAATACAACAATGACTGAAGTTGGTATGCGTTGCCTTAAACATAAAATAGATTAAATCAAATCTTCAAGCCTCCCTGTCTTTAATAAACAGTAAATAGTAAAGCCCTCACACCTAACCTGCCTGACTGAACTCTAACAGAGCTGGGCTCTCTCGGCTCTCTCAGCTCTCAACTCTCAATTTTCAATTCCTTCACAGACCAGGCTCCACCCTTTTTATACCATACAATCCCCCGCCGTCCTGCTGGGATTGGCTGATAATTTACATATGTATTTCTCCTGCTTCCAGGGTGTTGTCACAATTGTTTGCCATGATCCTGCTGTTCTTGACTTACTCATTTGCTTTATTGTTTCCTTGCTGCTTGCACTTTTGATTCGAGGAAATCTTCAACATCCTGCAATAAATCCACATTTCAAATGCTTTACGGCCTCGTGGCCTGATGGTTAAACCGCAGCGCTGCAGCCAAACTTCTGCTCACGACCCGAGTTCAGTGCCAGGTAGCCAGCACGAGGTTGACTCAGCCTTCCATCCTTCCGAGGTCGTTAAATTGTGCACCCAGTTCATTGCGGGGGTCAACACGTACCTTGCATAATTCAACTGTGAACCACACGGAAAGTGCTCTAAATGCTGTGGGGCTGCATATAAGCAGCACGCTTGGCTTACCTTTGGTTTCTTGGCTTGGTTTGGTCTGTGCTGTAATTATTTAACGTCCATCCTCTACTGTAGAACTGAGGATACCTAGCACCCTATAGTATGGATTCTCAAAAGTTGAGCTGGCAGAGAAGAAGGGAGGAAGGAACAACACACTTGGTGAGTTGGCCTCTGTCCCCTTTCCTGGTTGCTCTGTAATCTCCCTGGCACAGCTCCTCCCCACTGTAAGAAGGATCAGCTTGTATGAATGAGAGGCTGTTGAAGTGAATCAGGTACTGTACACAAAGCAGGTCCCGAGAGCCAGAGCGCAGAAAGAAAAGAGAGGAAGGAAGAGGAGGCTTGGTCAGAAAGAAGGTCTCGGGAAAGAGAGGAAGACTGGCATTTATTCTCTTCCATCCTGGGCCATTTAAATCTTCCTCTGCTTTCATGGAGGTTTTCTTTAAAAGCTGGGATCTTTCCAGAAAATAGATCGGATACATCCACGGTGCCATCGGAGGAGACGATTCCATGGATCAATAAGGTAGGACAGGGTCTGTGAACAGCACAGGTTGCCTGGATTTTCTTCTTAATTTATCTGGATTTGCGGGAAAGCTTCTTAGAGCAGTTGGTATTCCTGTTGCCTTGCTTTCTTTGCCTTCCCCCAGTGCTCCGGAGAAGGTTTCAGCAGCTGATCTTCATGAGTTATTGGCAGAGGAGCGAGAGTGCTTTTGTCCCGTTTTTCTAAAAAGGAGGACAATGTTGGGAACGGCCAACAACCCCCCTCCCCCCCCAAAAAACCCCATCCTTTGTAGGAAGAAATAGGATCCAGTTATCCCAGCTGCTGAAATACCCTTTGCTGTCCCTGCAATTTGCATTCTCTGATCTAACAGGTGCACCCTGCAATCTCTTCAATTAGGATTATTGGTGGATTAAGGAAAACGGTCATCAATCAACTGCAGGTCTTTGCCTTGATGAGTCCGTTTGTCCACCTCTGAAATGTGCTTGCCTTCATGGATGGGTAAAACTGACAGTTCTGAGTGACATCCTTTATTTTCGATCAATGCTGCCGTGCGCACGAGGAACCTAAGCAGAAGAGCTATTTTCTATGGGAGGATGACAGGGGGGGGGGTTGCGTCTTTGCAAAGGGTGCTTGGCTTTGCCGTTTTTGTAACCCTTTGCAATTTCAAAAAGAAAAACAAAGAAGCCCCGAAATGTAAGTTTTCTGATAAACGAATCAGAGGCGCCTTCTAAACCATCCCTTCTAAGATATAGACCCCACTACTGGCTGAACATTGTCCTACTTACTCCTCGGTGGATGAAGAAAACGGGGCGCAACATCTGGTTTAAGAGGAGGACTCTGATGTCTTACGCAGTGGTTTAGGCATCTGGCTAAAGAGCCTGACATTAGGAGTTCGATTCTGCCCTTGTGCCGTCTTGACAGGGTCTGGACAGGTTGATCCATGGGGTCCCTTCCAGCTCTGCAGTTCTAGGATGATGATGATGATGATGATGATGATGATGATGATGAAATGTTAGGCCCACATTTCCAACCCCAGGACAGACCATCACTGAAAATGACTGGCAACTAGAACTGCAACTCAGATGAATTTGACTGTTTGCTTTTGCACTTAACACACACAACAAATTGAACAGGATATGGGCTGCTGTGCCCTAAGGTTAGACTCTGGATCTGATTGTTTGGGTCAGTTCCTGAGATTAGATTAGGAGCAGAATGCATTTAGTCTTTTGCTATATTGCATTCTCTTCTGCGTCAGATCTTGGCGGTGACATTAGTTTGCTGAAGTGTCGATTCCAGCTGAATCAGTTCAGCCGCCAACCCAAGTTTCGCCTATAAGCCAGTTTCATAAAAGGGCAAAATCTGTATTATAGTGATTATTCCTTGATTTCTACACATAAAGGGGCAGCTAATAGGGATGGGTAACCGGTTAGGATTTTATAGGTAACAAAGGAGAGCGTGATTATTCATGTGATTATTCTGATGGACGCCAGCTCTACACAATTGTGACCACACATGGTTGTTGTTGTTGTTGTTGTTGTTGTTGTTGTTGTTGTTGTTGTTGTTGTTGTTGTTGTTGTTGTTGTTGTTGTTGTTGTTTTATTTGTAGAAATTAAAAGTACAGAAATGACCACTGCAATGTAAATAGAAATAAGATGCATCTTATATTGAGAATGGCTGTGTCTACCAGACCACCCAGTCTGTTGTCCAAAAGCTGCTCTCCCAAAATGGTTTACCACATTGGTTGCACTGTGCCATCCTGAACATGTGTTGATCTCTCCCCCCGGCCCCCGCCCCACCCCCGAGGCTAGGCAGGATGAGGCCTGGTGACCACTGGGGAAAACCTCAGATCTCTGTTGTAGGGTTAGGAAAGCTCCTGCCTCGAATCTCTTGGATAGCTTGCAGCTGCCAATCAGAGTGGACAATACAGATCGAGAAGGTTCCAAGGTGCTCTTCAGTGTAAGACCTCCTTGCTGTCATCTTTTCAGGAGTCTTTCTCTTCAAAAACCACTTCCAAACACCTCTCTCAACAGAAGGTGCCTTGTGACAACTGGAGATTTCTTGATGTGCTTTACTGTAGCTTGTTGTCATTCTGAGCTGACCCTATTTTAGGGCCCTCCTCTTCCTTGGTCTTGGCAGAAGCCAAAAGGAGAAAATGTCCTGCTTATATGCCGCCCCATATCACTTTAAGTAGTCTCTGGGCGGTTTTACTGTTTTTAATTACAGTATGCAGGCTACACATTATTCATCCCCCCCCCCAGCAAGCTGGGTACTCATTTCACTGACCTCAGAAGGATGGAAGACAGACTCAACCATGAGCCGGCTGCTACCTGGGATTGAACCCCAGGTCGTGAGCGGAGTTTTACCTGCAGTACAGGCAGGGCTGGCACGTCCATTAAGGCGAACTAGGCAGTTGCCTAGGGCGCCAAAATGGACAGGGGGCGCTGGCCAGCCTGCTGCCCTGCTGCCACCCCCCCACCGTCCACCGCCGTCCGTCCCCCCACTGCCCGTCGCCATCCGCCCGCCGCCGGCCACTGCCCGGACCCCCTGCAACCGCTGCCGTCCGCCTGCCCACCACCCCGCCCGCCTGCCGCATCGCCCCAGCATCACCGCCGCCGCCGCCGCCGCCCAGCGCTGGCCCTGAGTAGAGGCACTTAACCACTGCGCCACAAGGCTCCTAGGAACCTTGCTATAGCTCCCTGTGGGATAAACTGAACATCTTATCATCTTAAAAATACCTGCTTCTTGCTTGGTTAAATGCCTGTACTGCAGCTAGAACTGTGCTCGCGACCTGGGGTTCAATTCCAGGTAGCAGGCTCAAGGTTCACTCAGCCTTCCATCCTTCCAAGGTTGGTACAATGAGTACCCAGCTTGCTGGGGGGGGGTGCAATGTGTAGCCTGCATTACTGTAATTAAAAATTTAAACCGCCCAGAGACTACTTGAAGTGGTATGGGGCGGTATATAAGCACAACACTTTGCTTTGATTTCAGAACATTAGCAGTGTTGGGCCTGGTTGGTGCACAGATGGGAGACCACCAGGGAAGTCCAGGTAGGGCTAGGAAAGAACTCTGCCCCAAACCATAGGATCTAGGGAGCCCCCTGCCACCACTGAAGACCTAAAATAGTGAAATAGATGTCTCGGTGGTATGATTCAACATAAGATGGCTTCCTATGACCCTACTTTTAGTTGAGTATTGTGTGCAGTTCTGGACTCTGCACTTCAAGAAAGACACTGACAAACTCCAACAGTTTGGTGGGCAACAAGGATCATTATGGGGCTGTAAACGAAGCCCTGTGAGGAAAGACTGAAATAATTGGGTATGTTTAGCCTGAAGAAAAGAAGACTAAGGTGAGATAGGAGAGCCTTTCCTCAAAGACTTGAAAGGCTCTCCTACAGTGGAGGGGCAGGATCCGTTCTCGTCATCCCGGAGAGTGCCGGATGCGCAACCATGGACTCAAGTTAAGACAGGCCTGCCCAAAGTCCAGCCTGGGGGGGTGGCGGCAAATCTGGCCCGTCAGGCCATTCTGAGTGGCCCGCGGCTGGCTGGCCCGCCCCTCCCTCCCCCTCCTTCACCCCATGTTTTTTAAAAGAAAGTAGGTGGGGCTTGCAGTAGGGTGGCAGGGTTGGGGAGCAACCGGCCCCCTGACACATTCTCAGCCACCAAATCTGGCCCTCCTTACAAAAAGTTTGGGCACCCCTGAGTTAAGAGAACCCAGCTTTTGGCTGAAGATCAGGAAAAAAAACTTCCTAACTGTTAGAGCAGTACGGCAACGGAACCCACGATCTCGAGAGGTGGGGGAGTGCTCCAACACTGGAGGCATTCAAGAGAAATCTGGACAACCACTTCACAGGTATCCTTGGATTTGTATTCCCGCATGGAGCCGGGGGGTTGGACCTCATGGCCTTGTAAGCCTCTTCCGGCTCCACTATTATTCTACTTTTGTGAATTGCCTAGCTCTCTGAAAGAGCCTCTTTCATCGATATGTATCTTGTGTCAGTCAGTTTCAGAAGCAAAGCGGGCGTTCTGCTTTGGAAGATGTTCTTTTTGCCTGTCCCGGATCGTTTGCCCATCTCCCGCCCGTGCGTTCTTCGCTGCCTCATGCTTTGCTAACTTGTGACTTTGCAATCGGTCCGTTACCATGGAAGGGATTAGTCTACCGTGAAAGAAAGCCTGTTTGGCTCAACGGCGGCGATGAAAGCCTTTTTTCTGGAGCTGCGGAGACGGGCCTTCGTAAATGAAAAAAGGATGTTGGAGGAGAGAAAGGAAGTCTAAGTCTCTTGGAACTTGGATTATTACGTTGTTTTTAAAGGAAACAATACCAGGGGGTGGCGGCTGGTGTCGTTGCCCATATTTAAGCTTCCTGAAACCGCTTTCTAGCAAAATTTACAGTTTAGGCATTGTCGGGGTCAAATTACAAGTTGCAGGATTTCCCACCGGCCCTCAGCAGTTACATTGGACTCCAGGAAAGCGGATCTTTAAAGGCTCTGCCCCTGAGCAGCTAGCCTTGCAAATGAAGCCCTTGCTTACCGCCGATTGACTAGGATAAGGTAACTGGATGTCTTAAGATAGAACCTTTCCATTTCTTTTTAAAAAGAATTATTTTCTACACTAAGTTACATAGAACAAATATATTGCTTGTCTTCTGTCGTGTTACCGCTTCAATCGCAGTTTCCCCCAAATTTTGAGCTCAATATAATTCATATCTCCCTTCCCAGCTTAAATGATCATACTTTCATACAATCAGGTCACTCAGATCATAAAAAAACCATGTACAGTATTCTCAGGTAACTTGATAGCACATAACAGCAACAAGTTGGATTTGTAGAAAAATTGGAAAGCTGTTTCTCAGAGGAAAATTCCTTCCCGTTTTACCTCATGTCCCCTCACCTTACATCTTCCCTCCCCCTCCCCCAATGTGGGGCTGGTTGCAATAGGAACACTCTATATGTGGCTGCATTGTGTGCCAGTGAATCAGCCCTAATTGCTCTTAAGGTAGGATTACTATTGTTGGTCTAGGGGAGGATAATTTTAAAATGATGCCAGTCGACTACATGTAATAACCCAAATCTCCTTGCAAATCCCAACTAGAAGAGACCTACTCACTCAGTGGGGCTATGTTTGGAAGGTCGGCAAATAGATGCATTTCACTAATTCGGTGGATTTGCTGTAGTCGAGACTAACTCTGGATCCACATCAGCCGTTGTTATTCTTTGGGTGTATTAAAAACATACCAGTCAGTACTGTGTTCAATTTACTGCACAAACGATCACAAAAACCAGAGACAAATGACAAGTATAAGCAGAGAAGAGGCCAGATGCCCTACATCGGCACAACTACCTCATCAAATTTCGGATGAATATCAGGGAAGACTTCCCAACTTTTCGAGCAGTATGACAATGGAATATCAGAGAAAGTTCCTGACTGTTAAAGTAATCCAACAGTGGAACCCATGCCATGACCTCAAGAGGTGGGGAGCTCTCCAGCGCTAGAGGCATTCAAGAGAAATTTGGACAACCACCTGGAAGGTATCCCTAGATTTGTGTTCCTGCCTTGATCAGGGAGTTAGACTTGTACGCCTCTTCCAACTTCATGGTTCTTGTGATGCTACCTGTTTGTACTTACATACACAACAAATTGAACAGGACACGGGCTGTAAAAATTATAAACTGTTTCTAAAGCAGGTTCATAATAAAAAAGAAACATTAAGAATTAAAACAATAGCAGCTGAAAACAGCAATAGGTAAGGATGATGATCAGTTCTGGAAGAGGCAGGACCCAATATATTTAGTGATATTTACGACAAATGCGACAGGCAAATGTTGCAGGTGGATCCAGTCGAGATGTTGTGGCCTCCTTCGGCAGGGGAACAGTTGCCGTCCGTGTGAATGGCTGATGAAAGTTTAATTGCTGCCTGTCACAAGGGCCGGGAGAGACTCAGAGGTGGTCTGTTGAAGCGGCCATGTAATGTGAGGACATAATTTGCTCAGGGACATAATCTTTGCCACTGAGTTCAGCCAAAAAGGCCATTTGAGTAATGGCAATCCAGACTGAGGAAGAGAGGGGGATAGGATGGAGGTGGGGAAGAAGTCCATACAGAACCCAGATGCTTTTTCGCCTTGTAAAGAAAGGGACTCAAAATATGTTTTTTTAATAATGCATGTGCTTCAGAAATGGAACTGAGAAATCACCAAACTCAAGGAAGTGGTGTCTGCCGCAACCCTGTAGGATGCACACAAGTAACACCCCCCCCCTCCGGTGCATCCATTTATTGTCTCTGTAAGCCCATAATTCAGGACTGAATTAATTCAGGGCCAGCACTACTGTTGGAGAGATTGAGGCATCCCACCTGGGTAGCAAAATTTGAGTGCCATGAAACTGATAGCAAACAGGATTTTAATTGCGTGATTTAGCGGTTCTAAGTAATTTTGGCTGAGGGGGCAAATTTTACTGCACTGCCTCAGGCAGCGAAGAGTCTGGGGTGGTGGTCCTTCATTGACCCCTCCCCTTTTATCCTATCTACCGCCATTGAAGTGGCAGAAGACACAGCCACAATGCAAACACACACATATTTTTTAAATCCACTCTAAGCAGAATCGTTTTAATCTTTGCAATCATCTGGTGGTGCTGAGAACGCTGGGGAGAGATAGCTTATCATTCTCGGCCCTCCCAAAACTACAATTCCCAGGATTCCCCAGGTACCAGAATGCCTGTTATGTGATCTTAAATCTATTGCCTGGAATATATTGCCGTGCTTCTGGAAGCGTGAGTTTTCAGTGTTTATACTATGTCCAGCCAATCCAGAAGGTTCATACGTACTGCGTGCCAATGAGAGGCATGGGTCTTATAACCTGCAATTCCCTTCTCTGCCTGAAGAGGACATTTGAGCTGGTGCAGAGATAAAGCTCGGGGCGTGGTGGCTCAGCGGACTAAGGCTCCGAAAACTGTTGGCTGCAAAGTTGGCAGCTTGGTGTTTCGAATCCCAGGTGCCACACAGCGGAGCGATCTCCCTCTGTTCACCCCAGCTCCTGCCAACCTAGCAGTTCGAAAGCATGTCAATGCAAGGAGATAAATAGGTATCGCCGTAAAAAGTGGGAAGGTAAAACAGTTTTTCCTTGCAGCCATGCCGGCCACATGGCCATGGACATGCACAACACTGGCTCTTCGACTTGAATACAGAGATGAGCACCGCCCCTAGAGTCAGACACGATTAGCATTTTACTAGAGATAAAGCAACCCATAATTGATTTGGTTACTAGAGGCCCCCAATCCCCAGTCATTCTCTGGACACCCTCAGGTGGCTCTTCTCCTAGCTACCAGAGGTCATCATTAGTAGCTCAGGAAGTATTCCTTCTGGCATATAGATTGACTTCAGATACATATGCAAACATGGATTAAAGGAGGGATCCAGGTACCAATCCAGGGCCACTATGGGGCAGATCCAGGAACTGTTGTTCACCCCAGGAGGAGGGAGCAACCCCTCAATGGATCTTTTCCTATCCTATTCACCATTTGTAGGCTTAAAACTGTGGCCAGTGATTTGAATGGAGGGAAGGAGGAAACTTCTTAACTGTTGGAACAGTATGACGACGGAACACATGGCATCGGGAGGTGGTGAGCCTTCCAACACTGGAGGCATTCGAGAGATAACTGGACAAGCATTGGTCCAATCTGCTTTGACTTGGATTCCTGCATTGAGCGGGGCGGGATGGTGTGGCTTCGATGGAGCCAACTCCATTATTCTTTGATTATTCTATGATTCTATGAAAAAAAAAATACAGCCAACTGAGCTGAACCTCTCAATAAGAACCATGGGCATATAATCCAGGAAAACCCTGGAGAGGGTCAAAACTAATGTCACCACATTTATTTATTTATTTATTTATTTATTTATTTATTTATTTATTTATTTATATTTCTATACCCCCCCCCCTTAGTGCAGATTGCACTACTGGTGGATTGACATTCACCTGTATGATCTTTCTGCCTAGTTGCAGGGCAAAGAGAATGACATGAATGGCTGTTTTGTTAGTCTTTTATGCCCTTCTGGACACAAAAGTCCATCACTCATAACTTCACGTGGAACTTTACTCCCCTTTAACTGCTTGTGTTCTCTTGTACCTTTAATGTGATGTTGTCTCTTAATGCTGTAAGATGTCCCTAAATTCCTTGTTCTCAATACTTGAACATGTCTTAATTGTACTGGACTGTATATTATCCCTCATTCTTTAAGCTGCCTTGGGTCTTTTTTCCTAGGAGAAAGGCAGGGTAAAAATACTCTAAAATAAATAAAATAAAATAAAATAAATAGATTTTGCTCGGCAAGTAGAGCTTACTGACATCACTTTGTGGATGTAGTGCAGGGTTCTTTTCCTTTGTGCTCTCACTCAGATGAGTTCAGTTAGCTTTGCTTTGTGTTCAGTGGAAAGAGAGCTGTTGCATGGGCTTTGAGTGGACAGGCGACAGAATTAGGGGTCTACGTAGCCCGTCTGCACTCATACCTCTTTGTATTTCTCTCCCTTATTCACTGGAATATTCTGGTTTCTGGGCACGGACAGATAACACCGTGGGCCAAATGGGCTAGAATATATCTTACAGAGTACAGTGCATGCTGAGTCTAAGCTGTATACCTGAATTTCAGTACAGCTCGGAGATTGGGAAACAAAATATTTATATTCACTACAGCCTTCAGAATCCTCTGGCAAGGTGTAGAATTCTGGGAGTTGTAGTTCTAAAAGTAAACTTTCTATGTGACTGATGAAGCTGTTTGGATTTGTAAGTTTTCTATGAGACTGATGAAGCTGCTTGGATGAGCAGCAAGAGAAGGAGAGAATGGTGCCATTTTAGAAGAGAGGGAGAGATTTAAGGGTAGGGGGAGATTTATCCTGGAAGAGATTAATTACGTTTCCCAGTAATGGGGTAAGTGGGACCAGTTGTCTCTATGTGGTAAGGGCCCTCAACCCTCTCTGTGTGCCGACACCATGGCCCCTGGGCTGTGCTTAAGTGTTATTGATCATCTGTAGCCATAGTGTTTCTGTTTGTAGCCCAGAAATCCCGTTTGAGGAAAATCGGATTGCGGTATATAAATAAATAAATAAATAAATAAATAAATAAATAAATAAATAAATAAATAAATAGTGAGGGCAGAATCTCAGCATCAGAGTTTAACAAGTTTTAAACTGTTGTTTCCTAGCAGTCTCTTCACCTTAGCTAGTGGTTGTGTTGAGCTGGCTGGACAGCTCTGTGCTTAGATATCCAGCTGTGGAGCTAGATGGTCGAGAGTTCGATTCTCCGGTGGGCCTCCAGGGAGAAGACCCACCCAGTGAGGCCTTGGGCAGGCTCCACAGTCTCAAGGTGGCCCCAGAAAAAAGAACTGGGAAACCCTTCTTTCTTTCTACCTAGACAACTCTGAAAAGACCCCTTTCAGATAAGCAGAGCCATGCTAGATCAGGCCAAAGGCCCATGTAGTCCAGTTCCCTGTATCTCACAGTTGCCCCACCAAATGCCTCTGGGAGCGCACCAGACTAGATCTCTGTCTCCTGATACCACTCCCCTGCATCTGGTCCTTGAAGTACCCTCGTTTTAAGACTGGAGATTACACATCTCTATCATGGTTTGTCACCAGGGATGGACTTTTCCTCCAGGAATCTGTCCAACCCCCTTTTGAAGTCATCCAGGCCAGATGCCATCCCCACATCCTGTGGCAGGGAGTTCCACAGACTAACAACACACTGGGTGAAAACAAAATTCTTTTGTCTGTTCTCACTCTCCCAACCCTCAATTTGAGTGGATGTCCTCTAGTTCTGGTATTTTGTGAGAGGGAGAAGGGCCTCCCTCTATCCACTTTACTCATTATTTTGTACGTCTCAATCATATCGCTCCTCAGGCGCCTTTTATCCAGACTAAAGAGCCCCAAATGTTTTAGCCTTTCCTCACAAGAAAGATCGCCCGGCCCAGTAATCATTTTAGCTATTATCTTTTGCACCTTTTTTGAGATGTGGTGAGCAGAAATGTGCACAATACTCCAGGTGCGGCCTTACTATCGTCTTGTACAATGGACGCTGGCAACAGGTAAAAATAGGCAAAATATCGTAGGACTTAAGAAACAACTTTTATTTCAGTGTGAGTGACAATTATTTCAGTGTGAGCATCAGTGGGTGAATATCTAACTTGTGAACACTGCTGGCCTTCAAAGTGCTACAATATTATATCTTTTTAAAAATTATTATTATTATTATTATTATTATTATTATTATTATTATTATTATTATTATTATTATTATTATTATTATTATTATTATTATTATT
>JAHTLZ010000007.1:48715432-48759042 GCA_023846285.1 Phrynocephalus versicolor | reverse complement strand
CTGCAGTAAAATAATATAGAATACAGCATAACTCCTGTATCCATGGTGGATTGGCTCCAAGCCCCCATGGATGCTGAAAACCGTGGATAATAATGAATGATATACATAGCCTGGTAAAGAACAAAACAATCAAGAAATAAAAGTATTTTATTATGTATTACCAGAACTGGCCATGTGAGGGAGCCAGAGACCACTCTATGTATTATATGAACAATTACAGTACCTTTTGCTCTAATCTACATTTTATAGCATCAGGAGGAGGGGCTTGTATCCCCAGCAGTCACATGAAACATGGAGAGTTGTGCTCCCGCCAGGCCCCAATCTGTATCCAAGCTGGGCATTTTTGGTCCAGTTGGAAGGATGCTTTTTTTTTTTTTTAATTTTTCAGGGTCGAGCCAGAGTGATGCCCCTGCAGAGGGAAGGGTGACTTTAATGGGGACCACTTTAAAGCAAGCCTTTCTGGTGTGATCAGGCACACACCTTCACATCCTCCATAACATCTCGAGGTTGTTTGCAGTGTGCTGCGCTGATTATTTGCAGAACAAAGTACAAGTCAATAAAAGCAAGACCTGGAAGTAAAGAATGTGAAACTCGGGAATCCTTAACTGTATCCTTTAATCGCCTGTTCCCCAGTTCATTTGAGATTAGGGAGCAATCTGTTTGGTCTATATTTTTAATGTGAACCTACTCAATCTGGCCCATTGCTAAAAATCCCAAGGCAGGAATAGGACAATTCGTTTTTTGAAAGGTTAACCATTGGTTAACTGCGAATGACTTCTTAACTGATCAGTTAATCCTTTTCTATAGACTTTCCTATTTCTTCTTCTGCTGGTGTCTTCCACCTTTCCAAGCATTACAGATTTTTTCAGAGTCCTGCCTACTCATGATGGGCCCAGTCTCAGTCTCAATATTTTTGTCTCCAGCGATAGTTCAGGCTTGATTCCAATTTAAGATCCACCCATTTGTCCTTCTGGCAGTCTGGAGTATTAGTAAAGTTCTGTGATATATGGGCTACTGTCAAAACCTCCGCAGACTTGAGCAGAATGTTCAGACCCTGGGGAAAAAACTCACCACCTCTCCAGTATGCAAGGGTGTGTGGGGTACAACTCCTGGAGAAATGGCACCATCCTCTGGTCATTGATCTACATATTTTCATCGCTCCTTGCTGGTTCTAGGTAGCCGCATTGCCTGGCTAGCTGAAATTGGCACAGATTTGGGGCCTATGCAATAAGACCCCCTTATCTGTACGATCAGTATCTACAGATTCACTTATCCACCACCACCACCACCATCATCATTGGCATCCTTCCGTCTCGAAAGACTATGGTACCATGCCCGGAGGAGAGATCCTAAAAACAACACCTAGTGTGACTAAATAGGCCAATTTGGGAATGGCAGTCTCTACCGCACTGGGGGCAGATGTATTCTGTTTCTTGCCCAGTCCTTGAGTTTCATTGCTTCCGTGCCTGCCTCTTTTCTGCCTGTTGGACAAATGCCTCTTCAAATTTATGTAGACCATGCTGTCTCTTTTGCCTCCAGACAGTGCAATCGGAGGTCAAGGTTTCCCATCTGTTGAGGTCCATTCCCAAGGCCTTCAGGTCCCTCCATCTAAAAAATCCACCATCTAAAAAAATTTAAACTGTAAGTGAAAAATCCCAGAAAAATATATTTCTAAAGATAGCTTTACCATAAGTGGCCATTAGAGGGAGCCAGAGGCCATGTTATGTATAAACATTTACTATTACTGTATAACAGCATTGGCTATAATCTGCATTTTTCAGCCTCCACAGGGGGAGCTTACAAGAGCTCTTCCATGGCTTTAAGGCTCCTACTCTACACCTCAATTCCCCTTGTGCTCATTTCCATGAAAAGCTGATGCATGTCATCGTAACCTTCTTCTCAGACTTTTTGCGAAGGTATATATCCCTGGATATTTTTCCTAAGGTCCCTCCAGAAAAGAAACTGGAGACCTTTGCAAGCTGATCAGGTGTGTGTACGATGATCGCACTGTTCTCCCTGTATAGCCCAGAACACAGATAACCCTTTCCCATGACAGGGAGATCCATTCAGTTGAGATGGACCTGTTCCTTGACGGGTTCGGAGTCAGGAACGGCAGGTGGTTGGGTGACCCCAGAAACCCTGCTTTGAATTCAACTACTCATTCAGAAATGGACGAATTAGCCTCCGAAGCCGGCCGTTGCGTCTGCGGATTAGCTGGCAGCCTGGCGGGTCATGAGATTTCAAACCAGCAGATGAAGTCTGGGCACAGCTAAAAGGAGGGCAACAGCTACGAAAAATGCCAAGTTTGAGACTAAGACTGAATGCCTCAGTCCAAGGCTATTTCTGGTGTGGCTTCATTTATCTCTCCCCCCCACCCGCTCAAGGTGAATGTCAAGGTGGAGGTTGCCACTTGTCCATCAAAAAGCCATGGGTTGCCCCTCTGTCTTTAAAAGACACTTGGCCTGCAGAAATCACCAGCTGACACATAGTATAGAGATTAGAGACGGGCATGAAATGAACAATTTTTTATTTCCGTTTTCGTTTTTTCATTTCGTTACGTAACGAAACGACAAATGAATTTTGTCTCTAAAATGAAACAAAACGAACAGAAACACTGGAAATTTTGTTGTGCGTTTCGTTTCCGTTACTGCAATATGAGTGAATTGCTTAAAATCCTAAAAAAATCACAGAAAATGAAATAAATGGTAATGAAATGGTAACGAAACTAACGAAAATGAATTTTTGCAAAGATTCACAAAAAACGGAAACGAACCAAAACGGACCCTCCAAACGACAAACGAAATGCCATTTTTTTGATTCGTGCCCATCTCTAATAGAGATAATAGAATGACTGTTCACTTTTGATGTGCACTGTCCATCGATCTGGTCTTCAAACCAGGGGGATAACCTCTAAAGGTCCAATAATTACACGCTCACAGGTGTGGCCCTTGGAAAATAGCATCAACCCCCCCCCAAAAAAAATATTTTTCCCTGTTAAAAAAGGACTGGAAAAAGGCCCTGAAAGCCATGGACCAGGGTGGCCTTCCAGGCTAGATGGGCGGTATACAAATCCAGTGCAGTCCAATCCAGTCCAATCCATCCATCAATCCATCAATATGCCCTCTGGTGAACCAATTTGGGCATGCATGCAATTGCCTCCCATTCCCCCTGCAAGACATTTTTGAAATTTTTTAAATGGAGCTATGGGTTAGCTGGAGACCATACAACAGTACCTCTACTTGTGAATTTAATCCTTTCCAAATGCATGCTCTTAAGTCGAACAACTCTTAAGTAAAAGTATCATATCTAAAGAAATTGAAAAAATAAATTGAAAAAATAAAAAAATAAGAAAAAACATTTGTAAGTAGAGCAGACCGCATCTAAACTTTGTAAGGCGGCAGTTTTCTACTCTTAAGTTGAATTGCTCTCAAGTAGAGCTGCTCCTAAGTAGAGGTACCACAGTATATGGTCCCCTAGAGATAGCATGTGGTCCACAGGCCGCGTGATATTCACTACTGTCTTATAGACCCGATCTCTTTAATCCTTGGTGCTGTTTTCTGAGCGATGGAAACCCCATAAACATTGCAAAGGTTTGAAATTTTTGATCAAATAACAAAATATATCCAAGACAAGAATACAACCTGGTACAGGAATACATGAGGGCAGGTACAAACTCGGAATGTATCAATACATGGTTTTCAGTTCCCTTTCCTCTCTCACACCTGGATTGGTCCTTTAAATCAAGAGTGATCATGGAGTTAGAATGGGGGGGGAGGTACTGTAGTTGTTTCAGTTGGTCTCATGGGTTCCATCCAGCTTTTGGATGAATATCACGAAAAGCTTCCTAACCGTTAGAGTAGTATGACAATGGAACTAATGACCTCAAGAGGTGGTGAGTGCTCCAATACTGGAGGCAATCAAGATAAATTTGGACAACCACCTGGCAGATATCCTTTGATCTGTATTCTTGCATGGAGCTGGGGTTGGACCTGATGACCTTAGAGGCCCCTTTCAACTTATTTATTCTATGATAGTTGTACTGCTCTAACAGTTAGGAAGTTTTTCTTGATCATAGAAGCTCATTATCTGTCCACCTCTCTTTTCAAAACTGAAACTGTACAATTACACACCCCTCTTAAGGATTTTCCTGCCCCCAGGGCTGATCTATACAGCCCATACACGGGGCACATGAGTAACCATTTCCGTCTCTAGTCCTCTTTCCTTGTTCCTAGATTTTGCTGTGCTGCCATGCACGAGCACAACACCCATAAAAATGCCTGGGCACTGAACTCATGGGCCTTGTTGCTCACCAGGAATGGGTGGCGACGGGTGTCCAGACATAAAAGCCGCCTTGCAATGTAAACATATATAATATAATAAGTTCTTCCTCTTCCAGTGCTAGTTGCCCTGAGGTTTAATTCTCTGCCTGCAAATGTGAGGAACCAAGAATTCTCTGCTACTTCAGGGAACACTCTGAGACCTTGCTGCCATATACAAGATATGTTTCCTGAGAAAATGTGTTTGGTGTATCTTTTTTATTTAAAGGTAAAGAGATTCCATTTGAACATTAGGAAGAACTTCATGACAGAGCTGTTCAGCAGTAGAATATATCGCCACGGAGGGTGGTGGAGTCTCCTTTTGGAGGTTTTTAAGCAGAGGCTGGATGGCCATCTGTCAGAAATATTGTGATTAGAGATGGGCATGAAACGAATTTTTTCATTTTGTTATTCGTTATTCATTTTGTTACATTACGAAACGAATAACAAACCTAGGGGCAAATTGAAACGAAACGAACCAAGAAAATTTGTTTCGGTTCGGTTCGGTTCGGTTCGTGAATGGGGGGTGGAGATGTCTCCTACCTGGTGCTGGTCCGGTGGTACTTTTGTGCCGAGCCGCACAGAGGGAGCACGCACCTCGTTGGTGCCATCGAGGGATGCGGTGGACTCAAGCTTCAGCCCAGCCCCGGGAGGAGAGGTAAGAAGCATACATTCCATGGAATGTAACACAGTATTATAATGAGCTGCAGATCACAGAAGTAACACCATCAGACTTCCAAAAAGTGGCAGTATTGGGAATACCATGTACTGTATACTACATTGATAGTTAACAGATAATTATGAGTTTGAATTTGTTTCTGTTATACAATACCAGTCACTATTTTTATAATTCTGATTGGCTGTGCCTGGTATTGTTGTTGTTGTTAAATTATAACACAGCAGATAAAATAACTACACTGGTTATTTTGTACTACAAATCATTAGTCGAACACTTCCCAAGCCTTTAGGACTATGTGATGTGTTGGCAAATTATGCGAGCAGGCCCCAGTAAGGCGGCTTTCTGCAGCTGACTGATGGTGACTTTGTCAACTCCAATTTCTTCTAAATACTTGCTTAGCTCTTAGGGAACCGCACCCAGTGTGCCAATAACCACTGGGACCACCTGTACCGGTTTATGCCAGAGTCTCTGAAGTTCTATTAATATTATTATAGGTTTCCATAATCCCACGCGAATATAGGCAACCTAGTGTATTCTCTTACTTTTTAAGGCAAAAGATTTATACAATCTGAAGAGAAAAACGAGTTCAGGTGATAACTCCCAGAGTTCTCATTGCTGGGTTTTTGTTTTTTGTTTTTTTGGTTTGTTTTTTTTTTTTTTTTGGACCAATGGCTCCCGGAATTCTCCCACACGAGATGCTGGGATCCCTGTTTGAGAAAACCCACTTTTCCAGGGATTTCACCACACAGCGTTCATGCCTATGTGTGCAATTTCTGAGGAAACCCCCTGGAAAAGTGAGGTTTTTGGGGTTTTTTTTTCAAATAGGGCTCCCAGCATCTGGTGTGGCAGAATAAATATTTAATCCCAAAGGCTAGTAGCAACTTGTTAATAGATTAAAAGCTGGTACCCCCTGCCGGGGCTTTTCCCTTTTGGTCCTTCCTCTGAAGTTACAGCCGGCTTGTGACTTCCCCCTTTGCCCGAGTGCCATTCTTCTGCCAAGTTCCTGCTGCTGTCTGGTTTGACGTTCCCCTGTTGCCTGCGAGCGCATCCACAAGGAGAACTCGTGGTGATCGCTGCAGGGGGCTGGGCCGCTAATGCCTCCCGGCGTGGGTATTAACCTGGATACATGAGTGGATTATCTCTCACTGTCTAGAACGAGCAGGACAATATCGCCAGCATCACATTAATATAGCTGCCAAGGGCCAGTGCTTCTCAGGACCCAGAGCCCGAACTGTGCAAGATTTCGCCAGGGATCGCCAACTTCTTCGCCCTTGCAGGCCTAGAAAAGGAAAAACGACCATGCGAGAAACCAGGGGTCCTGATGGCGTGCCTCTTTCCTTCCTCTAGGTCTCCGGGTACTGACTGCCGATGAGTTTGCTGAGGAACCATGGTGATTCTACGGCAGGTAAGTGGTGCGTGTTTGCGCTCCATTTTGATCGCTGTCAATTGTTGTTGGGGGGGGGAGGCTTAAAGACGACTCCCTTAAAGGGACTGGATGCCGCCTGGCTATTTTTACGCGACTCCCCTGCCTTGGAAAGAGGTGATGGCAGCTGAGGAATTGACGTCTTGTTGTACCCGTCAGTGTTAGTCCTTGATTGGCTTAAAGGGAAACACCGGGGCTGTAGATGCTGTAGATTAACCAACTGGGGCTCTCTTCAGCATCCTATCATCTGTTTGTCACATACACACATTTCATCCGTCTGTCTGTCTGTCTCTCCATCCCTCCCACCCTCCCTCCATCTGTAGATATAGATATACTGTATCTACATTGTATACCTAGAGGTATTGTGCGCGCGCGCACACACACACACACACACACACACACAGAGGTACCTCAACTTACAAATTTAATCCATTCCGAATGCAAGCTCTTAAGTCAAACTACTCTTAAGTTGGGGTACCTATCTAAAAAATTGAAAAACTAGGTTAAAAATGAAAAAAGAAAAATAAAAAAAATTGTAAGTTGAGCAGAACATATCTAAAATTTGTAAGGCAGCAGTTAAAACACCAACAGCCTTACAAATTTTAGATATGTTCTGCTCTACTTACATTTTTTTTCATTTTTAACTTAGTTTTTCAATATATATATAAATATATTGAAACTTAGTTATATATATATATTCCCACTAATTTCAGGGGACAAGGATAGCGATGCTGTAACCACACCTTTCACAATCCGCTTTGCTGGAAAAAAAGCAAGCTGTAGCTACCGAGGTTTTATTAACTTTGGGGCTGGATGAGGATTGAGAGGCAGGGGGAATATTATGGGATACTAGGCAAAATCCGGGGTGGGGTGGGGAGTGAAACAAAACAAAAACATCGTTATCGCAATTAAAAAGAGTGACATTGTTTTCCCAAGTCTGGGATGTTGGCCCAAGCTTTGTTACAGAATAAGTATCCCGTGTGGAGAGCCCTCGGGGATGCACCCCGCCCCCTCTACTTTTCCGCTTTGTAAAAGTTCTAAGAAAAAGCAGATATTGTTGAGGAGGGAGGGATCATCTTTAGTGATGGATAAATTGACTGTGGCAACCCTATTTCTAGATAAACAAAGTAGAGGAAGGAAAGAAGGGGGAGTGGAGGTGTAAATTGTGGTCCCCAAAAATGCTCCAGGACCTCTCTGTCATGCTGGCAGTTTCCGTTCTAGAGTGCAGAAAAGACTACAATAAATCTGGAAATAAGAACACAAAAGTGCTAAAATGGACCAGGATCGCTTGGCAAACAGACTGAAAAGAGGGTTGGGCCTTTTGCCCCTTAATGGTGGTACTTTTGCAGATGTACCATGTTTCCTCGAAAATAAGACAGTGTCTTATATTAATTTTTGTTCCCAAAGATGCACTAGGCCTTATTTTCAGGGGATGTCTTATTTTTCCATGAAGAAGAATACAGTACACATTTATTATTATCTTATTATTGGGGAGGCCTTATTTTCAGGGGATGCCTTATATTTCAGCGAGAGGCAAAACTGTAAGTAGGTCTTATTTTGGGGGGATGTCTTATTTTTGGGGAAACAGGGTAGTTTGCAGGGTGCTAAGGAGGGGGGCAGAATTTGCATAAAGAATTAGAATCAAAAAGGGCCTCTAAGGCCATCAGGTTCACACAGTCTCAGCTGCCAGGTGTATCAGGACAATAAATGCAAAGACCTTTGACATTATCATCATCATCATGCCATGCTAAGCCTTGGTACTTATTTTAGATTCGTTAACGGGTTTTTCTGGACATTTTGTGCCTTTTTGGGGCAGACGCATGAGATGCCAAGGTTCAGAAGTGTATGGCACCCAAGGGGTGTGTGCAGACACACAGGGTGTGTGTAGACACATGTGTCTAGAGATATGCAATTTCCAGAAATTTTTGAAGCTATGAGAAAAAGAACTGTTCAAAAAATGGAAAACTTGGGGCGGGGGAGGAGATAGCATACCCCACCCCCATTTTTTCCAAAGATTTCCAGTGATTTCAAATGTCTAACCACAACTTTGCTGGTGGTCTCTTAAAATTTCTGATTTTGCGAGTTTCAAAAATAAGATAATTTTTTTTCCAATAACTCATTGGGCTTCCCTATAATTTTTAGTTATATTCAGAAAGGGCCAGCGTGCAACCCACCCACCCCAGTTTGGCCCTGATCTCCCTGAAGCCTTCCTGCCCCTACCTTGAAAACTTAATAAGGAGAATGTCAAGAAATTAGCACACACCCAATTTAATTCCCCCTCTCCCCACGTGGTGGTTCAGCGAGTTAGCAGGCTGAAACGGTTGGCTGAAAAGTCAGCAGCTTGGCGGTTCGAATCCCAGGTGCCATGCAGCAGAGTGAGCTCCGTCTGTTAACCCCAGCTCCTGCCCACCTAGCAATTCAAAAGCATGTAAATGCATGTAGATAAATATACTGCTGTAAAAAAATAATTTTTCGTTTTTCGTTTTTCGTTGAGGGGGTCCGTTTCGGTTCGTTTTCGGTTTTTTTGGGGGGGTGTTGCGTATTTTTCGTTTTCGTTACGAAACGAAACGGGGAAAAACAAAACGAAAACAAAAAATTTCCGTTTTCGTTAGCATTCTGTTCAATGCAATGTGTCCGCCGTAACGAAAACGAAAAACACGGCAAAAATTTTCGTTTCGTTTTCGTTTTGCTGTCTGGAAAATTTTCGTTTTCATTTTCGTTGCGTAACGAAACCGAAAAACAAAAATGAAAACGAAAATTTCGCTGAGTCGTGCCCATCTCTAGAAAACAGTGTTCCATGCGGCCATGGTGGCCACATGGCCACAGACTTGCACAACACTGGCTCTTTGGCTTGGAAATAGAGATGAGCACCACCCCTAGAGTCGGACGTGACCGGCGCACAGGCGCGCGCGCGGGGGGGGGGAACCTTTACCTTTACCTCCCTGCCTTACACATGAACTCTTTTTAAAGAAGCATCCAAAGAAAGCGCCTTCCACTGTTACAGATGAAAGAGCAAATTAGTTCATGTACTGTGTTAGCCTTCATATAAAAAAACTTAGGAAGAGGTCAGCTGCCTTGAAATGCATGCACCTGATTGCATTGTTAGGGTCAATTGAGCAGACGTGATCTCCCTTAAAGTGACCCTTCTATTTGCCAGGAAATATGGCAGACAGAAGGGTCACTTGACCCAGCCTGACCCTGAAAAGGAGAAGCCGTACAGCTGGACGGTCCAGCTTGGTCAAGGATCTTGGCCAGGCTGGAGCCGATTGTTCTGGGTACCAGGTGACTGCTGGGAAACAGACCACACTGGACGTCTCAGCATGTGATCCAAACTGGGATCTGTTTCTCCCTATAGCCACACCCTCTTGCCATTAGGGGTTGTCACTCCAAAGGAGAATGGTCCAGGTGTTGACCAGGAGTCCCCCATCACCACTAACCATTCACAAAGTGACACCACGCAACGGAACATCCCACAAGCCGACTCACTTTTTTATCTGCTCACCGCTCCTCACCCAAACACAAAGCAATGGTCAGGGCTGTTTTTCAACAAGTGTGAATGTTAGGGTGCACAAGAGGGGATCCTGTAAACCATCTTGATGGCTGCCATTGGTGTCATCAACATTATGACGGTTACTTCACATCCATTCTCATCCCGGGAGGAAGTTTGTTGCATGTTGATGTTGGTCATAGTCATGTGGTCTTCTTCCGGTTCTGTCCCTGTTCCCGTGTACGCACAGGTGTGATGGATGATACCGGCACGACTGTTACCGCACGTCCTCGTTCCGTGATGAGATTTGAAATTCCATGCCTTTGTGTTCTCCGTTTTTGTTTCCGGCCCGACCTTCCATTTTTCGATGTTTCGATTCTCTGAAGCCTTGCCTTCAATGCGTTATGGAGCTAAGTTTGAGGCATTTGTCTTTTAATCTCTCTGCTCTGCGTTGCTGACTCCATAGGGAATGTACTGGTGAATGACACTTCCACTCCTGCCACTAGATGGAGAATGGCACGTTGCGTGATGAGCCTTACCTCACGGCCACTTGTCTCAGAACGAGAAGCGTGATGAGCAGATTCTCCCATCCCACTTAAATCACAGCTCAGGGGGCGTGGTCGGAACGAATTCCCCTCGTCCCGCAATGGACGTGCGGTTAGATTACTTCATACTGGTCCCAAGTGGGACCGCGAACAGCGATGAGATGGACGTGAAGTATCAGCCATTCAGGCTTTGCTCTTGGCTCTATCAAGTTGCCCTGTGAATGAATGCTCTCCAAAACATTGTCTTCAACAGGCCTGCTCCGTCTCTGCTGACTCAAGGTGGTGGCTTCCCTTAAGGAGTCAGTCCATCTTGTGTTGGGTTTGCCTAAGTGATCACATCCTAAATGCGTGGAATAGCAATTGGGCCCCCTTTCAGTGGGACAGAAGGGTTCTATTTACCCGTTGAATAAAGGCCAGAATGAATCTATTCAGATTGTTCCTGGAGCCCTCCAAATTAGATTCCTTCTTTTCGTTTCTCAGGGCAGAAAATCAGAAGTGGGTTTGTTTGTTTGCTTTCAAGTTTGTTTGTTTGCTGGCACGTTCTTTCATGTTTGGAGGTGGTGTTCCAGAAAAAGAACCAAAACCATTAAACAAATAAACTCATTAAGAAGGGGACTAGGGCATACCTTGGAAACATACCAATTGTTTCACACTGGAATCCAGAAACCATACAATGTGTACCATTTGACAGTAAAGGTAAAGGTTTTCCCCACACCTGCATGCTAGTTGTGTCCGACTCTAGGGGTGTTGCTCATCTCCGTTTCCAAAGAGCCAGTGTTGTGCAAGTCCGTGTGGCCATGTGGCTGGCATGGCTGAATGCATTATGTGCACAGAACACTGTTTACTTTCCTGATTTTTACAGCGGTACCTATTTATCTACTCATATTTACATGCTTTTGAAGTGTTATGTTGGCAGGAGCTGGGGTTAACTTCAGGAACTCGCTCCACTGTGTGGGACCCGGGATTCGAACTGCCGAGGGGTAGAATTGCAGCCAACATTGTAACGCTCTAGCCCGCTGAGACACCACGCCCGTCTCAGCACTTGTGTGGGGTTGGAAATGATCTCTCATGGATATGGCAATCCTACTGTATGCCTAGAAGACAGCAGGATGCTTGATATCGGATACAATCATCCAGATTGCCTCCACTTACAACATTACAATGGTCAAGTCTCTGCCGTCCCCAAAGCGTGGGTTTCATGGGATGCAGCATAGGGTTAATACCTTGTGTTGAGCAGTTAGAGCTGTCCAGCAGTGGAATAACTTGCCACAAAGGAGGGTGGTGGAATCTCCTTCTTTGGAGTTTTTTAAGCAGAGGCTGGATGGCCATCTGTCGGTAGTCCTGTGATGGGGGTTCCTGCATGGCAGGGGGTTGAACTGGATGGCCCTTGAGGACTCTTCCAACTCTATGATTCTATGAAAGATGGGGAAAAAAACCACAATTATCTTCTTACAGGTGATGGGGGGGGGGAATGCAGTTTTAATCAGATGCTAGAAAAAGCTGAGTTAATGCATTTATTTGCACATTTCGGTATTAGCTCTAATCTATTTTTTAAATCCCCGGGTATTCAACTACGTTAGGAATGCTGGATTAGGTTTGCCACTTCTTTTCTGCAAGGGAAAATCTCATGCTTCACAACTGCAGATGTGGTACAGTGGTGCCCGGGATGGAAGTAGCTGTATTGAATTTCCCCAGCACAGCACTGAGGGTTTTATGCAGTTCCCTTTGAATGGGAAATGAATTGGCCTTTAGAAATGTCTTCGTGAACACCATGGGGAGAACTCAAGTCCTAAAGAATGTGAGTGAGGAAGAAAGCAGAACAGATGTGTTTGTCCATCTTTTGGTAGAGGAAGACCCATAACTGGTCTTCCATAAATGGTTTCTATGGCGAGTGGCACCATCTCGCACACCCTGCCCTGATTCATGGGGAGGCTTGATCACTGCATCTCAAAAAAGACCTAGTGGAACTGGAAAAGGTGCAAAAGAGAGCAACTAAAATGATTACTGGGCTGGGGCACCTCCCTTGTGAGGAAAGTCTAAAACATTTGGGGCTCTTTAGTCTGGAAAAAAGATGCCTGAGGGGGGCTATGATTGAGAGGTACAAAATAATGCAGTGCATGAGTAAAGTGGATAGAGGGAAGCTCTTCTCCCTCTCATAAAATACCAGAACTAGGGGACATCCACTCAAACTGAGGGCTGGGAGAGTGAGAACAGACTAAAGAAAATATATATATATATATTTTACCCAGCGTGTTCTTAGTCTGTGGAAGTCTATGATTCCAACTCTATGATTCTGTGATTCTATCCCAGGGAGCTGGCTCAAGGTTCACTCAGCCTTCCACCCTTCTGAGGTCGGTAAAACGAGTACCCAGCTTGCTGGGGGGTGGGGATGGGCAATGTGTAGCCTGCATACTGTAATTAAACAGTAAACCACCCAGAGACTACTAGAAGTGATATGGGAAGGTATATGAGCAGAACACTTTGCTTTTTTGCTTTGCTTTTTTTGTTTAAGAGGCTGATGTCTTTATTCTTCCAGACGTTATTCATACCGATCATTGCTGCTCTTCCAAGCACAATCTATATTCTGATCTTTGGGCTGCAATCACCATTTTGGTTAATTTTAGGGCCAAGGAAGATAAACGTGGCAATGAAATATGCTGCCACAAGGAGGGTGGTGGAGTCTCCTTCCTTGGAGGTTTTTAAGCAGAGGCTGGATGGCCATCTGTCAGAAATACTGCAATGGGGGTTCCTGTATGGCAGGGGGTTGGACTAGATCGCCCTTGAGGTCTCTTCCAACTCTATGATTCTATGATTCTATGAAAAGAGATTCCATCTGAACATTGCGAGCCCAAAATTCCTGCCGAGAGTACCACTACCCCAGGGCCTGCGAGGGAATTTATTTATTTATTTATTTATTTATTTATTTATTTATTTATTTATTTGCCTTAATGCCCAGTTATTCCTGATCACATTAAATTTTAAAAGGATGTTTACAACCTCAAGCGGGTGCAGAGGAGGATGACCAGGATGGTTGAGGGTCTGAGGTAAATGTCTGATGAGGAACGGCTTAGGGAACTGGGAATGTTTAGCCTCTCTAAAAGAAGGCTGAGAGGGGATATGATAGCTATGTTTAAATATTTGAAAGGATGTCATATTGAAGAGGGAACAGGTTTGTTTTCCATGGCTTCAGAGACTAGGACTCGGGGCAATGGTTTCAAACTACAGGAAAAGAGATTCCATTTGAACATTAGGAAGAATTTCATGACAGTTAAAGCTGTTCAGCAATGGAATCTGCTGCCACAAAGGAGGGTGGTGGAGTCTCCTTCTTGGGAGGTTTTTAAGCAGAGGCTGGATGGCCATCTGTCGGAAGTATTGTGATGGGTTCCTGTATGGTAGGGGGTTGGACTAGATGGCCCTTGAGGTCTCTTCCAACTCTATGGTTCTATGAAACTCCTTTACTGCTTCGATTACCTCATTGTTGATCTTCACATTGACTTGCATGTTCTCTGCCCTTGTCATTGTGTTGGTTTGCTTGGTGTTGAGGCCTGTTAATCCACCCACCCAACCCCCCCAAAACAAGGCTGTGATATAGGCCAGAACAATTAGCCATTATTATTATTTTTAAAATACTCAGTAGTACCTCCAGAATGTTGGTGCCTTCAAAAATTTTGGCCACTAGTCACCCTGCTTTAGTTACAAATCTGGGCGGAAGTTTATTCTTATCACAGTGGACTAATTTATCTAAATGGCTGGGAAATTGTTATTTTAGCCATTTGTAGGAGCTGGCAAGCCGCTCCAGTATTCCTGCAAAGTAAACTCCATGGACATGGGGTCATGAAGAATCGGTCACAACTGTAACAATACAGCAACAACAGTGCCAGTATTTAATTTTGATTCGAGTGCACTGTTGTTGTCCTCTGTTTGAATTGTTTGTTTGTACAAATATTAACTGCCCCAACTGACCATCGAACCAGCCTGCCAGTCAGTCAGTCAGTAAATCGGTCAATCGATCAAATAAATACAGTAACATAGTAAGGTTGCCTTAGGTCAGGTTAGGCTCTTGGTTCAGTCAGTTCCATATTGTCCACTAGAGATGGACACGAAATGAACAATTTTTGTTTCCATTTTTGTTTTTTCGTTTCGTTACGTAATGAAACGATAAACGAATTTTGTCTCTAAAATGAAACGAAACAAACAGAAACACCGGAAATTTTGTCATGCGTTTCATTTCCGTTACTGCAATATGAGTGAATTGCTTAAAATCGTAAAAAAAATCACAAAAAAATGAAATAAATGGTAACGAAATGGTAACGAAACGAACGAAAACGAAAACGAATTTTTTGCAGAAATTCACAAAAAACAGAAACAAACCGAAATGGACCCTCCAAACGACAAACGACAAACGAAATGCCATTTTTTTATTCGTGCCCATCTCTACTGTCCACACTTACCATAGTTCCTTTAAAGTTTGGTCTAAAACTCTGAGTGGCTTTACAAAAGGGCTACTAACCTCCACAGCAGAGCAGCCCTTCATCAGGCACCAGAGAACAAAGCGCCTTCTAAAGGGGGAGTTAACCAAGGCAGCAACAGCTGTCAGCTTTTCGAGGAATGCTTGGCCCCTGCCAATCTGGCAGAGCGTATATCCCAACAATTAGATCTGGCCCGACCCACCCAATCTTCCTTGGCCCTCTCGCTCTGGACCGTCACTCCGAGGGAGGCCCGCAAAGCGGGTACTCGCAAACGGGCCTTCTCGGTTGCTGGTCCCGCCATCTGGAACTCCTTGCCGAGCGAGTTACGGCAGGCTCCCT
Source organism: Phrynocephalus versicolor (assembly GCA_023846285.1). Taxonomy (NCBI): domain Eukaryota; kingdom Metazoa; phylum Chordata; class Lepidosauria; order Squamata; family Agamidae; genus Phrynocephalus; species Phrynocephalus versicolor. The sequence continues at coordinate 48,743,784 of JAHTLZ010000007.1, read as the reverse complement.
CGCTGGCGTCGTTTAAAAAAGCCCTTAAGACCAGGCTATTTAGCGATGCCTTTGGCAACGGCTAGGGATGCACCTTTTTTTTTTTTAAATTCCCCTCTGCCCCTTGCCAAGATTTGCTTGCCTGCTCGGATCTACTGTTACTGATATAGTTTGTAACTTTTTAAACAACTTTTGTGTAAACCGCCCTGAGTTCTCGTCGGGAAATAGGTGCGGTATAGAAGTCTGAAAATAAATAAATAAATATATAAATATAAATATTTTGGATGATGTGAGCTTCCTCATAAATCAGGTGTACGAGCAGGCTGGACCTCAATGTCTGTCTCATCCAGGATTGACAGAGGAGCCCGAAATCCCTCCCGAAAGCAAGAAAAGGGACAGGCGAGCAGACCTGTGAGTGCCAAACGGATGGTCCATTTGCATATAGATTGGACCGTAAATCACAGTGTCCTGCTCATTAGCTGCACCGGTGAAAGGCACTTGACATTTCAATGACAACGAGCATCAAATCCTTCCCAATCAAATGGATTTATGAAGTAATTAATGCTGCCATGGCAACTGCAGCTGGCCAAGGGAGTCCAGGGGATGGCAGGACAGTGTGATATGTGCAGGAAGCGTGGAAGGTAGGGGAGGCCCCTCATCCAGCTTTCGGGAGCAGTTTGACTTTGAAACAGATAATTCGTCAGCTGGTTCAAAATGTTGCAGCTGGACTTATTGACTGAGGTTGGGAAGAGAGTATGTCTCTCTCGGGTTACAACAGCATGACTGGCTGGTGGTCCATTTTCAAGCCGAATTCAAAATGTAGGTTATGATGTCGTCATAGGACTAGAACCCAATACAGACCCAATCATACCTCTCCATAATCTTCTTGGAGTCTAACGATCTTCGGGGGAGGCTCTCTATTTGGTCCCATCGCCTTTCCAGGTCCATTTCGTGGGGATCCAAGAGAGAGCCTTCTCAGTGGCTTCCCCCAGGAACGGAATGTCCTCCCCTATTCATTCATTCATTCATTCATTCATGCATGCATGCATGCATGCATGCATACTACAGTGGAACCTTGACTTACATGCTGCTTGACTTGCAGCATATTTGACTTGCAGCAAGAAGGGGCCTGTTTGACTTGAGTTGCAGGCTTTGACTTACAGCGCGGAGCCCCGGCGCAAGGCACCGGAATTGGGCAGCAGCCACGACCCAGCATTGCGGCAGCCGCCTCCAAACTGCTCCTGCCTTCTTCCTCTCCTCCGGCAGTGGCGGCTTCGGCGAGGCCAGCTCCGAGCACCTAGAGCTGGTCCTCGGCCTCACCGAAGCCGCCGCTGCTGCCGGAGGAGAAGGGCCACAATGGAAGCATTTTAGTTGGGGAGCTGTACAGTTGTGGGACTCTAATGGTAAGCATAGAGTTGTTCAGAACTTGGAACGTCAGGTTAAAAATCAGTAAAACTTAAATGTTAGACATTGTTCCTATGAAGATTAAAAAGTGGAGGTGTATAACTTGTGGACTATAATTCCACTGCCTCCCCCTCTCTTTGAAGAGACTATCCCAGTCAATTTTGTGTTAAATTGCGGTTTTCGGGGGTCTTTTTCATCATCTGGAACGGATTAATCCACTTTCCCATTACTTTCTATGGGAAAAGTTCGTTTGACTTAAGTCATGTTTGACTTATGTCTAGGCCTCTGGAACGGATTAATGACGTAAGTCAAGGTTCCACTGTATTTTATATTGTTTTATTGTTGTCTGTTTTTAAGCCTATTGTGTGAACTGCCCAGAATTCCTTTGGGAAATGGGAGTGGTGAGGAAATGCAAAAATAAATAAATAAATAAATAAATAAATAAATAAATAAATAAATAAATAAATAAATGTGTTTATTCATTTATACATTTATACATTTATACATTTATATACTGCCAGTCTTCCAGGAGGAACTCCAGGCATTTTGCAACAGTCCCAAAGTATAAAAGTATAAAATAGTCAATTCTAAAATAAACAAATACACTGGACCCTTGTATAATAAATGGTTTGTATAACATAAAATCTGTACAGCATAAAAAATTCTGGAGATAGGGGAAATTTGCTTAACAAAATCGCCTATGGGGCGAATCCGTAAAACATAAAAATGGTAATAGGGATTACTCTGTTTTCACGGCATTCCTATGGGAAATTTGTACAAAGGAAATTTTGCTTAACATAATTTCACTTGGAACGAATTAATTCCTTTATACAAGGTACCACTTGTAACTAAGAAAATATAAAAACAAACCGGCAAGGGAAACTTATAATCCCCAGGACATGAGCAACAAAACAATATAACATAAACAAATCACATTCGTGGTCGCTGAATGCCTCTTTAAAAAGCAAGTGCTTTCTTCAAGGCAGCCAGAGACTGTGCCAGGTGTATCTTGCGAGGAGGTTTATTCCAAAAGGGAGGGACAACAACTGAGAAGGCCTGGTTTCAAGTAACCGTTTTCCAGGCCTCCCTAAAAGTGGCCGCTGGAAGCGAGAATGCCTGCAAAGTTCTGATGGGCCAAGCCGCACCTGACCTTAGGGAGATTTGCTCTGCGAGGTACTCAGGTCCCAAGCCATGGAGGGTTTTGTAAGTCAAAACCAATACCTTGAACCTTATTGGGGAGGCAACGGGTAGCCAGCGCAGGCAAGCCAAGATTGGGGTGATGTGGTCAGACCTGCCCGCACCAACCACCAGTCTGGTTGCTGCATTTTGCACCTGCTGCAGTCTCCGAACAAGAGTCAAGGGAAACCGCACATAGAGAGTGCTGCAGTAATCCAGTGGTGGACAAACTTCGGCCCTCCGGATGTTTTGGACCACACCTCCCACAGTCCTTTGTCATCTGCAATGCAGGCTTGGAATTCTGGGAGTTGTGGTCCAAAACATCTGGAGGGCCAAAGTTTGGCCACCACGGCCTATCCTTGAGATCACCAGCGCCTGCATGGCTGTTCTCGAGGAGGCCTCGGCCATGTTAGGGGCGAGTCTGGATGATCAGCTGAAAATGGATAAAAGGCGGTCCTGGAAACGGCTGCCACCTGTGATAGTACCACATCCAAGACCACAGCCAGACTCCTCACTATCCACCAGTTGGATGGAAGAACCCTCCAGACGGGGGAGAGGGCCCGATTAAATTCCGACCAATCATTCTTCCATCTGATCTCAAGACTTCTCCATTCTTGCTTCATCGCCCACAACTCAGCCGTAAACCATGGTGAGGACCGGGCTCCGAAATAGAGCAGGCGCCTTCGGGGGCAATTCGGTCAACAGCCCATGTGGCATCTTCATACCATCTAGCCACCAGGGCGTTGATCGGGTCGCCAGCCAGATCATCTGGACCCCCCCCCCAAAAAAAGCCACTGAAAATTGTTCACGGTCCAGTAGCCTCCGAGGGCCAGCCCAAATGAAAGGCCCAAGCTCCCCATGGGGCAGGGAGACTATACTATGGTCTTGTACCACCACCACCCATTCTCTGTCCTGTCCATTTGATGGCAAGTAGAAACCTGTATCTTCAGAGGGTGTGGGAAATGAACCACATTTTGGACCACTTGTGGAGAGGTCCCATTTAGAGATGGGGACGAACCACCAAAATGGCAGTTTGTCAGGGTTTGTCAGGGTTGACAAACCCCAAACGATGAATGCTCCACCTCTGAACCTTGCTGGCTTTCAAAAGGGATTCCCTCCCTACCACCACCACTGCTGCATTGGGGTGTGGGATCCCTTTCTGAATCCCAGGAAAGCCCTACAAAGGGACAAATTAAATGGGAGGGATTTATTCCTCATGAAGGGACAACTATCTAGTGTCTCAGTGATATTCTTGCATATTGCTAGTTTGTGTTTTTATTTGTCCTGTTCTCTTGTCCTGGCCAATCTGTTTGTATATTGTTAACAGCCTCTATATACAGCTCTGCCTTCACCCATATTATGACATTTAGGAGTGAGGGAGCTTGGTCTATCTGCAGTGGAAGCCTATTCCATAGGGATGGGGCCACCACCAAGAAGGGCTGCATCCTAGTAGACATTGTCCTAACCTATCTTGGTGTGGCTACCCTCAGAGGTGAGATCCGTGAGCACTGGCTGAAACCGGGAGCTGTAATTTGAGACAGATGTCCATAGTTTCTGATGAAGACAAAAAAAATTGGGGGAGGGCTTAAAAATGCAACAAAATCTCCCCATCGATCAATAAAAATATCCTTATGTAACAATCCTTTCTCACTATAGCTATATTCCAAACATCCCTATATCATTCCTCAACTGAAAATCATGCCAAACATTCTATTACAGTGGTAGCTTGTATAAAGGAATTAATTCGTTCCAAATGAAATTATGTTAAGCCAATTTTCCTTTATACAAATTCCCATAGGAAGGCATTGAAAATGGAGTGATCCCATTTTATGTTGTATGGATTTTCCCCATAGGCGATTATGTTAAGCAAATTTCTCCTATCTCCAGAATTTTTTATGTTGTACATATTTTATGTTATACAAGCTGTTTGTTATACAAGGGTCCACTGTACTTACATTTATACCCTGACTTTCACCATCTGCTTTTTTCTTACCGCAACCCTGTCAGGTGGGTCAGACGGAGAGACCGTCTGGTCTAAGATCACTCAGTGAGTTTCAGTCTAGATCTCCCAAATTCTGGAAATCATAATCGTAAGAAAGAGGATTATCTCCCGTCACTGGCCCTCCCGGCAATCTAACCACTACACAGCACTGCCCCCCCCCACACACATGTAGCCTCTGAGGCCAAGCACAGCAGGTCAGGCGTCCTGCAGGGCTATTCAAAGCACATCCCATCCTGTGTGTGTGAAGGCGTCAGTTTTGATCCCACTGATTCCACTAGTTCAGGAACAGAGGCGGGGGGGGGGTGGCCTCTGCCGGCTCGGTGCCCTTCTTGTGCGGCCAGGCTGAAAGGAATGCCAACGATTTATGGGCCTTGCCAAACCGGGAGGCCGGCTGATTTTACTCCCTGCGCCGCCCGCTGTCAAAATGCGGCTCCCTGGGTCAGGAGGGATTATTTCGCGAGCTGCATCATCTCGTTCTCTGAGAACTCACAGCAGGGCAAATGTAGGTCTTTGAGTTTCAAAGCAGGGATGGTGGCACCTACTCACCTGCAATCCAGCCCCATCCACCTGGAACCGGCGCTGGGGCCACATTTTCGGCATCCGCATTTTTGGGGATTTTGGGGACGGGACGGGGCTTGTAAAGGAAGACAACAACTATTGTTGGCAGTTTGCTGCGCCAAAGACAATGGCTTCATAGATTGCGGTGTTCCTCAATGGCACACCACATTATTAACACATGCTGTGCAGTCCAGAATAATTATATGCCATCAGGCTGATTCTGATTTATGATGACCTTTTCTAGGGTTTATTTTTATTTATTTATTTATTTATTTATTTATTTAGAATATTTTAGGTAGGGAACATTTATTTATTTATTTATTTATTTACAGTATTTATTTATTTGTTTGTTTGTTTGTTTGTTTGTTTGTTTAGAATATTTTACCCCACCATTCACCTTGGGAAAAGGACCCAAAGTGGCTTACAATAATGAGGGACAATATACAGCCCAGAATATTTAAGACATATTCCAATTAAGAGCAGGGAATTGGGAGAGGCAGAACACTAAAATGTAAACATTAAAAGCTACAAAGAACGCACAAAAAAGAAAGGAAAATCCATGATGAGGGATGGAAACTGGCATGGAAATCACTGTTGTTGCCATGAAATCAGTCAATGTAGATGGAATATAGATTGAGCTTGGCAGGGGCCTAGAAGGCAACTGAGTCCAACGCTCTGCTCAAGGCAGGAATACAAATCAAAGCAGATTGGACAGGTGGTGGTCCAATTTTCGCTTGAGTGCCTCCAGCGTTGGAGCACTCGCCACCTCCCGAAGTTATGGGTTCCATCGTCGTACTGCTCTAACAGTTAAGAAGTTTTGCTAATAACCAAAATCTGGCCTCCTGTAGCCTGAACTCAATATTCCATGTCCTACACTCAGGCATGGTCGGGAACAGCTCCTGCCCCTCCTTTGCATGACTGCCTTTTAAGTGCTGTTTTGTGTCCACTCAGTCTTCTTTTCTCAAGACTATACATGCCCAGTTCTTTCCGTCTTTCTTCCTAGGGCTTGGTTTCCAGCCCCCTGATCATCCTTACCACCCTGCTCTGAACTTGTTCCGTTTTGTCAGCATCCTTCTTGAAGAGCTGGGCATACGCAGATGTGGTTTCCCTTCCCCTTGTTGTGATGTTAAAGTAGGGGCTCGGCAGCTTCCCCAAGGCCACCCAAGCTGGCTTTTCCCCCCTCTTCACTTTCTTATAGAATCATAGAATCCTAGAGTTGGAAGAGACCTCAAGGGGCCATCCAATCCAACCCCCTGCCATGCAGGAACCCCCATCACAATATTTCCAACAGATGGCCATCCAGCCTCTGCTTAAAAACCTCCCAAGAAGGAGACTCCACCACCCTCCGTGGCAGCATATTCCACTGCCGAACAGCTCTAACCGTCAGGAAGTTCTTCCTAATGTTCAAATGGAATCTCTTATCCTGTAGTTTGAAACCATTGCCCCGAGTCCTAGTCTCTGAAGCCATGGAAAACAAACCTATTCCCTCTTCAATATGACATCCTTTCAAATATTTAAACATAGCTATTATATTCCCCCCTCAGCCTTCTTTTTGAAAGGCTAAACATTCCCAGTTCCCTAAGCTGTTCCTCATAAGACATGTCTTCCAGACCTTCAACCATCCTGGTCGCCCTCACTTGTACCCGCTCAAGGCTGTCAACATCCTTTTTAAATTGAGGAGCGCAGAACTGTTTTGTTTAGTTTTGTTATTAGTTTGCTGTTGGGGTGGAGGAGGTTCTGCACAAATTTGAGCAAATTTTAAACATGTTTTCCTAATGGGCAGATATTACACACACACACACACACCTGTCTGAAGCACATATGTCATAGTTGCACCCCAATCCATTTTACAGTACCCTCAAACCCACCACAGAATTTTGAAGTTTATCCATACAGTCTTTGTAATACAAGTGGACCCTTGTATAACAAGTGGTTTGTTTAACATAAAATCCACTTAAAGGAAAAAAAATCCTGAGATAGGAGGAAATCGCTTAACAGAATCGCCTATGGGGAGAATCCATATAACAGAAAAACAGCCGCGATTAGGGATTAATCTGTTTTCAATGCACTCATATGGGAAATTTGTACCAAGGAAAATTTGCTTAATAGAATTTCATTTGGAACAAATTCATTCCTTCATACAAAGTACCGCTGTATTTAAAATGTCCCTGAAAATCAGCAGCATGATCCACGGCTGCACATGGGTTGTGCAGCTTCTTCCCTGACAGTTCTGCAGTTAAGAACATAAGAACATAAGAAGAGCCATGCTGAATCAGGCCAAAGGCCCATCTAGTCCAGCTTCCTGGATCTCCCAGTGGCCCCACCAAATGTATATGGGAGAGCATGAGACTAGAGATCCGTCTCCTGATACCACTCCCCTGCATCTGGCACTTGAAGTACCCCGGTTTTCAGCCTGGAGGTTACACATCGGCATCATTGTTTGTAGCCTCAAACTTTTTAAAACTTTTTTTCTGTGCCGCCGCTTGGCGAGTTGGAGACGACGAGGATGCCCCCCCCACCAGAGCAGCCCAGGAGAGGAGGGGGGGAGGCCGGGGACCCCCCTCCAGAAACCACCCCTCTGGTAGGTGCCCTGAGCCCTCACTCAGGCAGGCATATTTTCTCCTGCTTTTTGGCCGGGAATTGGTTTTTTAAAATTTATCTTAAAAACTTTTTTTCTGTGCCGCTTGGCATCGCGGGATCGCCGCGATGCCAGGAACGACAACGACAAATCAGACCCAATTATTCTTTAGTCGGTTCGAGTTCGAGTTCTGGCGGAGTAATTCCCGCTACCGTTTCCGTTCCGTAACGGAAACGAGTAACGGAAACGGAAACGGGAATTCCGCTAAGTCGTGCCCATCTCTAATATCAGGTGTTCACATTTCATAAAGTGTGTTCTATCCACTGCACTTTATTTCTCTAGAATGATTTATTATTACTGTTAGTTATTTATTGTTGACCTTTATATTTGGCTTGCCCTCGCATGAGCTCAGGGCAGGACAGATAGTTCTCATTTACCCTACTTTTGCGTCACAACAACCCTGTGATGTAGGTCAGACCTGGAGAGTGTAACTAGCCTGGGTTGCAACCAGATGGCTGTAATGATGTGCAGCTGATGGCACCGGAAACAGTCACTTTATTAAGACCAAGCTTCATCTGCCAAGGAATCACTACAGCCTAGCTACCAGAAAGTAAAAACCCTACAACAGGACCCAAAAAGTTCCAGCTTGGACATAGATTGAAATCAGCCTGGAGCACATTTCCCCATGCATTGTGTCGTGGCCTTGAAATAAATCATACTGGTGGTCCAGATGGTGATCCATTTCCCCGTGTGATCACATCTTCAGTGAGTTTCATGGCCAACTGCGGATTTGAACCCAGGTCTCTTAGAGCCATATTTCCTTGGATTTCTGTGCTGGGAAAAAAAGGATCAGTAATATTTGCCACTGGCCACCCATTTGTCTCCCACAGTTACTTGTACAAGTTGGAAATTCTAAACGTTACCAGAAGGGTGTGCTGGAACACAAAAGATTGCTCTCTTGCATTCCGTAGGAGCCCGAAAGTGACAACCACCAGAGCTGTAAGGTAAAGGTAAAGGTCCCCCACCACCATACATGCATGCTAGTCGTGTCCAACTCTAGGGTCAGTGATCATCTCTGTATTCAAGCCAAAGAACCAGTGTTGTGCAAGTCCGTGGCCATGTAGCTGGCATGGCCGAACACATTTCTGCACACAGAACACTGTTTCCCACTTATTTACAGTGGTACAGTAACTATTTATCTACTTGCATTTACATGCTTTTGAATTGCTAGGTTGGCAGGAGCTAGGGTTAACAGTGGGAGCTTGCTGTGCTGTGTGCCACCCGGGATTCGAACCATCGAGCTGCCAACATTGCAGCCAGCAGTTTCAGCATGCCCCAAAGCTTTAGACCAGGCATGTCCAAACTTCGGCCCTCCAGATGTTTTGGACCACAACTCCCACAGTCCTTTGCCATTGGCCATCTAAGCTTAGAATTCTGGGAGATGTGGTCCAAAACAAGAGGGACGCAAGATGGCTTGGACTGTTAAACGACAATCGCATGGATTTCCAAGTACTGTAAATGAGACATTTAAGGAATGGTTGTAACCAGTTCCATTCCATCACTTGAGTTTCCATGACCAAGTATGGATTCAAATCCATGCCTCTGGAGGATGAGTCAAATATAGTATCCACTACACCTCACTGGGAACCAAGAGATAAGATGCCTCCACTCATTCACAAGTCTATACCTTTTCACATCTGGAGCTTCTAGGGCAGCAATGCCTCCCAAGGAATGAAATGTAGGGTTATTGTTATGGGCTGTCAAGTGACCTCCAATGTATGGCAGGTGGTCTCCAAAAAGCCCTGTTCAGCCTGTGGCTTCCTTGAGGGAGACAGAGAATCCTAGAATCATGCAGTTGGTAGGGGCCTACAAAGCCATCAGGTCTGTTGTGACGTGGGGTTTAGTGATTTCAGCAGTGATTTCAGCTCTTAGACATAGCAGGCTGGAGACAGCTTCTAGTGTAACAGCTCTTTATTCAGGGAGAGAACAAGACTGGGGACTGGGGAGAGGGAGCTACATTTATAGGCACCAGGACTGGCTAGGAAAAGATACATTTTGGAGGGAACAATTACAACCAATCACAAAGCTGCCTTTTGGCAGAGACCAATAGGATTGAGGATCCAAATGCAGCAACTTGAATAAACCAATAGGCCTGTTCCCTTTGGAACAGGAACAGGAACCAATAGGATTGAGGATCCAAATGCAGCAACTTGAATAAACCAATAGGCCTGTTCCCTTTGGAACAGGAAGGCAGTTACTTCAACATAAGCAAGTACAGATAATAGGAATACAGATCAATACACAACAGGGTCCAGCTCCCTGCTCAAGGCAGGAACATCAAGGCAGGAACACAAATCAAAGGCTACCTTTCTGGCGGTTGTCAAAGTTTCTCTTGAATACCTCCAGCATTGGAGCACTCATAGCCCTTGAATTTCACAGGTGCACGCAGCATGGTTTGGATTACACACATTCCCTTCCCCCAGGTAAATGAACATTTCAAGAAAATATTAAATAAATAAATATTTGATAATTAGTGCACTGCTATTTGTCTTCAGGAAGTGGCCTGAGAAAGTTGGGTCTCAGAGTTATCAAGGTCCATGTGGAGGGCTGCGTGGTGGACCTCAGTGTTGTGACGTGGGGTTTAGTGATTCAGCAGTGATTTCAGCTCTTAGACATAGCAGGCTGGAGACAGCTTCTAGTGTAACAGCTCTTTATTCAGGGAGAGAACAAGATTGGGACTGGGGAGAGGGAGCTACATTTATAGGAAGGAGGACTGGCTAGGAATAGATACATTTTGGAGGGAACAATTACAACCAATCACACAGTTGCCTTTTGGCAGAGACCAATAGGATTGAGGATCCAAATGCAGCAACTTGAATAAACCAATAGGCCTGTTCCCTTTGGAACAGGAACAGAAACCAATAGGATTGAGGATCCAAATGCAGCAACTTGAATAAACCAATAGGCCTGTTCCCTTTGAAACAGGAACAGAAACCCATAGGCCTGTTCCCTTTGGAACAGGAAGGCAGTTACTTCAACATAAGCAAGTACAGATCAATATACAACACTCAGTCTGATAGATTACACAGCCTCCCAGGTAGCACCCTTGCCTGGCACGGCAGCTGCCCCCATGGCGGCTGGGGAAGGTGTTGGAGCTGGCAGGGAGTCTGACACAGGTTGTGTGTGTCTGTGTGTGCTTGTTTGTGAACCAGTTGTTGATGCCTTACACTCAGTTACATTTTGGGGTGTTAAAGAGTTCGACGTGGCTTTTGAATGACACAAAGGTCCGGCATTTCTAACTCCAGCGTTGTTGGAAGGAGAAATGTCGGTCAGTAGTCTTGCAGATCAGATGGACTGAATCCTGAATGATTGCTATTCAACCAGTTCATCTCTCTGTTTGGTGTGGATGCAGTAGAAGGATCTAATAATTTTCAAGATGCATGTGTTATGGTCTTAGCAGCACCCACACGTTTTTATCGAATTGGATTTTCTCTTTACATGACGTTGCTTTTGAAAGCCACTTTACAAAGCTGGTAAAATATGTGTACAAATAAAATTGCTCTTACCAAGTAAACCTCAAAACTCTATTGACAACGAAGGACTCAAAGCGGCAAGTTGTGTAGCATCCTTTAAATGGGTTCTGCGACGGAAAGGTCTGTGAAAAGAAATACAGCCTCTTTATTGTTTTTATAAGAATTTATGCGCATCTACAGCACTGAGTTTTCCCTTTCTTTAAAGCAGTCATATCAACTTCATCCGTAATGGAGGGACGTGGGGGGAACCTTTCTAAAGGAGAAGAATAGCCATTTGAATTTCCACTCATGTCAAAGTGAGAGAAAAATGTGTTTGAAGATTATGCCATCTAGGGGGTTGATTTCGGCTTTAATAAGCGCTGAGTTCCAAGTGTGGAGATCTCGCCTGTCTTTCCATGCTCATATTTTCTTAAAGATCAAGGTTGTAGTTTGTGGAAGTAGCTGCATTATTTAGAAGCCGCCAATGCTGTGCTCCGTTTGATAGTGACAGAAGCAGACTGTAGCACTTCTGCTTTGCATTGCGGCTGACGCAAAAATTGCCTGAGCCATGGAAACTGTAACTCCCAAGCAGTGTGCGGTGAGAACAATTACTGGTAAAGAAATTACAACCAGACTTCGTAGCCGAATACTGTACTTCGATCTTATGTATTTAGTATACTTCTCTACGGTGTTGAAACGTGGACCCTTACAGATGCATTACATAGGAAGCTGGAAGCATTTGAGATGTGGACGTACAGATGAATTCTGAAGATACCTTGGACGGCAAGAGTCACTAATGTGGCTGTAATGCAGTGTACGAATAAAAAGCTAAAAATTCTCAATACCATAAAGAGAAGAAAATTACAATATTTTGGTCACATGATGCACAATAACAAATACCATCTACTGCAGGTTATCCTTCAAGGAAAAACAGATGGGAAGCATGGCCTTAGGTGTAGAACATTCTAGTTTAAGAATTTAAGGCAATAGCTTCACTATTTAGAATACCTTTGGATAAAAACCAGATCATGCTACAGATCACCAACGTTCTACGAGGAAATGGCACGTAAACAAGAAGGATACCATGGAAAACAAAATTAAAATCCAATTCAGGTTTGAACTCTGGAACACGTCTAGTACATCTAACTAATTCCTGAGCTGGCCATATAATACCATCTTGTGCCATATTCTATTTGCAGCTGAATTTTGATGACTTGGCAAAATGAATGGCAGCCACCAGATTTCAGCAAGGGCAGTATGTTCTGGGATCATGATCTGATCTCTAGAAGTTGTCCGACCTGGCTTAATTCAAGATTAAGGGAAGACCAATCAGGGGAGGCTGAATGTGCATTCCTTGACCTATCAGTGGTCTGGCTTTTAGCTCCTCCCCATTTTTTGCACTCTATCCTCTATAAATGCGGAGGATCTCTTATACCCCTGACACTTACACATAACTTTCTGAGGTAACACCCTTATTGCAGGCGTCCATCATAACATGTTTTAGAACTGGTGCTAGGCGAATTCCTAAATGAAGGTCGCAACTCAACTTGCCAATTGCTAAATTTGTTGTTAATATGTGATGTCATATTTCTAACTTTTGACAACTCTATATATTAGTAGCCTATGAAAGGTCCTGCCCCTAACAGCCTTGCAGACTTATGGCTATGGTTTCCTTTTTGAGTCAATCCATCCCATTGTAGGTCTTCCTCTTTTCCTACTACCTTGTATTTTCCTGAACACTTTGCATCCGACAGTTTCAGCGTTCTAGCCCACGAAGCCACCAGTTGTTATTAACCATGAGGATGTTAATAATAATCTTGAGTCCTGTTATATTTTGTGGACTGCGAGAAAAGGAGAGTGATATTTATTTATTTATTTATTTATTTATTTATTTATTTATTTATTTATTTAATATACCTCCCGTCTGACATTAAGGTCACAACATATGTTAACAAACAATAATCAAAGCAAATCCAAACAGTAAAACATCTTCCATTAAAAACAATTTAAAACGTACTATAAAATATCTGTTAATAATGTGACAGGCATAGCTAGGTAAAACTATACTGTCTGGAGAACCTCTTCAGAGGCAGTATATCTGAAGACACCAGATGTTTGGAGGGGTGGCTAAAGATGCCAGTAACGTTTTTGAATTAATAAAAGGAAAGAGACAAAAAAAAAACCAAGAGAAACCTGTCGCTAACTTGTGGTAGGTTACGTCAAAAGTGGGGAACATTGGTCCTTCCTGCTTTTGTGAGATTTCAACTATCAGCCTTAGCTAACCTATTCAAGAGGGACTGATGGTTCAATCCAGTTTCACAGGGCCGAGAGTCCTCTGTGGGTTTTAGTTTGAATTTTATAAGATCCATCCATGGCACTGAACCTTATGCCTACAATTGGTTCAGTGCCTTGGATAGTTCTTTAAAGTTTGGATTAAAACCCAGAGTGGGAGATTTTTTGAGCAAATCACTAAAATGATGATAAGAAGTTCACAGGTTTTGATTCTGGTGTACCAATTTGCATGGAGGGCATGTGGATTTTTTCTTCTTCTTCAGACTTTCACTCTACATGTGAGAAGAAAAGTTCTGGGATGGATGTTCTTTGGAGTGGAAAACTGGAATTTGATACAGTTTCCCCCTTTTTTTAACAAAAAAAAAGACACTTTATTCAAGTTGCAGTCACTCAGTGGAAATACCATTTTAACAAAGGCAGAAGTAGGCAGATTCTTGAATGAGGAAAAGATCAGAGGAAACATCTTAAAAACCCAGCAAGCAGGTTTTCCAGACCAATACAACCCAATGACCAAACGATCAGTGTCAAAGATGGCCCCAAATCCTAAAATGAAAACAGTTGGGGCTAGATCAGTGGTTCTCAACCTGTGGGTCCCCAGATGTCCCTGGTCTGCAACTCCCAGAAATCCTGGCCAGCTCAGCTTGTGATAAACATTTATGGGAGTTGTAGTCCAGGAACATCTGGGGACCCACCGGTTGAGGACCACTGGGCTAAATGTTTGCTAGAAATTCCAGTGGACCAAAAATGGATAATGTACTCTCAAAGGCTTTCACGGCTGGGATCTGATAGTTGTTGTGAGTTTTTCAGATTGTTTGGACGTGTTCGGGAAGTTTTTCTCCCTGACATTTCACCAGACTCTGTGGCTTGCATCTTCAGAGGGCAACGAGCTCAGTGAACAAGGAGTTTCTCTCTGTGCTCTGGGATATAGAGCGAGTGAGACTGGGGTTCTTAAAGTTGTGGGAAAGAGGAAACTTGTCCTATGCAGGACAATAGATGTTAGTCATTGCATTGTGATGGAGGGATTAAGAAGTTTCAAGGTAATCAGGGGTAGCAACAATCCTAATGTGTAGTTGATAGGTATTGTCAGTAGTTCTATTGTGTGAACTGATCACCTTTGCTTGTGGCTGGATGGGAATCATTGATCTTTGACCTTTTTGCACCCTGCGGCCTTTAGTACTGGAAGCCAGGCTTTGTTGATTTTTAGACTTTCTTCTTTTTTGTTGAAACTGTGCTTATGTTTGTGGATTTCAGTGGCTTCCCTGTGTAATTTGGCATAGTGATTGGTACTATTGTCCAGTACCTCTGTGTCCTGGAAGAGGATTTCATGTCCAGTTTTTTTCAGGGTTAGTCCATGATGAGTTTTGAAAAATTAGTTTTTTAGGAGTAAATTTGTGTGCCTGGGTTTCAGTGGCTCATATTATTATTATTATTATTATTATTATTATTATTATTATTATTATTATTATTATTATTATTATTATTATTATTATTGAACCTACCCGGCAATTAAGATCAAGCCAGGGGGCCCTCTTGAAAGAGCCATCCCTCAAGGAGGTAAGAGGGATGGCTTGCAGACACAGGGCCTTCTCGGCAGCTGCCCCCAAACTATGGAATGCCCTCCCAAGTCAGATCCGCCTGGCGCCAACACTGATGACATTTCGGCGCCAGGTAAAAACCTTCCTGTTCCAGAAGTTTTTTAATTAATACAATTTAGATTGTGGGTCTTCTGATGGCAATTTTAGTGTGATGATTTTAGTATAAGGTTTTTATTATTGTTTTAATTATTTATTGTTGTTTGATGTTTTTAACTGTTTTAATTCTTTGATTGGAAGCTGCCCAGAGACCTTTGGGTAGTGGGCGGCATATAAGTTGTAAAAATAAATAAATAAATAAATTATTATTATTATTATTATTATTATTATTATTATTATTATTATTATTATTATTATTATTATTATTATTATTATTATTACTCTATTTTATTTTATTTTATTTTTGCTGCAGATCTGGTATTTTCAGGAGATAATTCTATTTTTTTTAAATGGCACATTGTGTACTAGTATAGAATGTAGATACAGTAACAAGTCCTTAGACGGCAATCCTATATACAGTATTTACATCTTTGATCATTTACATCTGTTGAACTGAGAAGCTTACTTCTGAACAGACATGCACAAAAGTGTGCTGTCAATCGTCATCTCAAACCTTCTGAGGTGAGGCATCATTATAATAAAGAGACCTGACCCCCATCTCCCCCAGTTTTCCCCATCACTTTCTTTAAATAAATAAATAAATAAATACGGTCCCATGCAATGCAGAGTGAAGGTGGTGGATGCCGACTGTTCAATTATTTAAAGTCCAGTTGCTATGGGCTGGTGATCAGTTGAAAGAAAATGCAGACGGCCTTTGGTTTTGGGTTTCTTTTTGCGCTGTGGTTAACGTGGCGCTCGGAGGTATTAGGTTAATTAAAAGCCATGTTCTCCACGAGGGAACTGATTATATTTGTGGATTAATAAGTACCCAAGAGAGCTCAGAGGGACTGGCTGTCGGACGATGCGAACCTTGGTTGAAAACCTTCCCTGGGTGAGGGGGAAACGGGAAGCTCGGAGCAACAGGAAGACATGAAAAGGAGCAACCTCACACCCTTGTTTTTCCGGGACGAATATTTAGCCTTCTGTGGCGAAAATTAGAATTCAGCGGGGCTCTCCCTGAAAGCAACAGTGACACCACGTAAATAATCCCTTTTTTTGAGAGGAAACAACACAAATGCAAAAGGATGCCAATGTTGTGCCAGGAGAAGGATCTCAGCCAAGAGCCATCTTGTGAACGAAGAACGCAAGATTTGTGAAGAAGGACCAAAGAAGATGGCCGCTGCGATATCATAGGGAACCAAGCGGCGGTCTCCTGCTGCTTGCTTCAGTCACGCACGTGGACTCTCACTAAATTCCCAAGAAGAAGGAGTCTACCTTTCCTGGCTTGGTTCATGGGATGCTGTCAAAGCCGAAACGTCCACCATGTTCCAGTACCACAGTGAGATGTCCGTCCACGAAAGAGACCAGAAAAAATGGGCCCTGATCCGAAATGTGAATCAAGTCTTGAAACCCTCCACACTCTTACCGGTAAGAAGATGTCTCCGTGAGCACAGGGTCCTGTGCTAAGAGTTGCCGATTCTGTGCACCCACCCGTTCCTCAATTTTTATTGACTTTTTATTAAGTCCAATTAAGTCCCATAAAATGAACTTAATCCCATAAAATGGACTTAATTCAGAGCAAAATTGGGCCCTCTGGACGAAAATCTAATTCCTGGCTAGCGGTGTCTTGTTTTCTAAGGGCCAAAATATAAATGCAGTCCATCGTTAGAAGCTGAAATCTATTCATGATCCAGGGACATCATTCAGACACACCATAGTAGCTGAGCACTAGTCCTTGAAGGCAAAGCCCAGGCTAACTTTCCAAATGATCAATCACAAATGAAAGCAAATTGGTTTGTAAACTGTGGGAGGCGTTAAAAGCTCCGGCTGTGACAATCAGATATTTTCATAATAACGAATGTACTGTAGTGTATAGTTTGAACCTTGGGTGCCTGTCAGAGTTGTGATATTCCCACTTGGGTCCTCATCATAAACATTGGAGCCTTCTGAGGTCTCCACAAGTTTGGAGATCTTCTTTTTATAAACTTCCCATTGCATACACAGTCAACAGGTCACTGTAGTGTTCTTTATTTTCATTGGCTTCAAAGTAGGTTGATCAAGGAGTTAAGATGATGAGAAGTATTCAGAGGCATAACATGTTCTAGGAAATCTCTTGTGAATGGTAAAGGATATATGGATAGTTCTCCTGTTCCATGTAGATTCCTATGGGAAGATGATTCCTATGATTGTTACAACATGTTTATGATAGACTCTGCTCGTTAACGCTTGTAACTGATCCTGTCAACACCTACGCTTTTTTATGGCTTTATAAATTATGGCAGGTTTTTTAAAATATAAATTCTCCTTTGAATTGTATAGATGGGTTTGAAAATATAATAATAATAATAATACTTTTAAATACTTTTGAAAATAAGGTGGCCTCTTGTGCACCACCCAGAAATGGATAAATGAAAACACGGACTTATATAAAATTTGCATGTAATATTTTTATATGTGTAGATGCAAGTTAAGAAGGGATGACTATGGGCTAGATTCAGTTGTCAGTTCCAACTAGAGTAGAACCTTTGAATGAATGGCACCACAGAGAAGACTATTCTCTATAAAGTATAAAACATAGCCACCCTACTTAGAAAGAAAAGATGTAATTTTTTAATAAATAAGAGTATATTGAATGGGTCTGCTGTTATTTAATATACAGAAAACCCAGGCATTATTCTGAAAGATAGATGGATTTAAAGATATGCTACACTGTGCACCTCTTCCAGTTTGTCCAACTTCCCAATTTTATGGAAGTTGGATGCACCACTTTTCTGCAACATCATTCTAAATTTTTGGCACTTGGCCTGTACAGAAAGTCATGCATGTTGTCCTAGACATGCCTTTAAAGGTCTGCATTTCTCTTTCTGTCCTTAAAATAGCTGAATATTATAACTATCTGCTCCAGTGAAGGTCTGTCTAGTAGGTGCCTTATCCTGAAATATCAGAATGGTGGTACTTCCTGCTATGTTGTTTTCTCTGGTTACACTGGAGTACAAATCCAATCAACGAGGACTCTTAACTAATCAAGTCACTATAGGCTGCTTTCACAGGGCCACTAAAATCCGCTGCAAAGTGCTCGCAGATGTGGAAATCATTTTCCAAAGAGCAGTGGACTTAAAAATATATATATAGTGCGACCATGCCTCCTTAAACGCAATCCAGCGCATTTTGCAAGTACCTGGTCTTGAGGTGGTAAAATCCTTCTCGTGGTTCCGATGCGGATTTTAAACAGTTACTCGAGTCCGTGGGAACATGGAAAATCCACACCAAAACCTCCCCCCCCCCCATTATGGTATCTTTGCTGCGGTTCTCAGGCGTAGGATCAGAATAGTTGCAGATTTTCAAAACGCAACCATGGGAACATCCGATCAGCAACATCAGCCACATGACCACTCAGGTGGGTGGGTGATCCAGATCAAAGTTTGCTGTGGATTTTAGGGGCCGTGTGAAAGCAGCCAAGATGAAAGACAGGCACGAAGCATGGTTTGCTTAGTGGCCAAACAGGTGTTCAGGATTTCAAAGACCGGCCTCCATCGGGAGGCACCCACTTGGAGGCAGTGCCCGGAGGGCACAGGGCAGGGAAGCTAAGTGGGTGCCTGCTAGAGATGGGCACGAATCAAAAAAATTGTGTTTTGTTTTTCATTTTTCGTTTAGGGGGTCCGTTTCAGTTCATTTTCATTTTTCGTGAATTTTTGAAAAAAATCCGTTTTTGTTTGTTTCATTACTGTTTCGTTACCATTTATTTCAAATTTTTGTGATTTTTTTTTAGCATTTAAAGCAATTCAATGTATTGCCGTAACGAAAACGAAACGGACAACAAAATTTCTGGTGTTTCTGTTCGTTTTGTTTCATTTTGGAGACAAAATTCATTTTTCGTTTCATTAAGTAACGAAATGAAAAAACGAAAATGAAAACAAAAAATTGTTCGTTTCGTGCCCGTCTCTAGTGCCCGCTGGAGAAGGAAGGGTTTTGAAGTGCCAAGCACCTGTTTGGTACTAAACATACTAGCACGAACTGCCAAACCAGTGGCTCGTGACCATCTCTAATAATGTTATTTGGTCTCCGTTGGGTTAAAAGGTAATATGCTAGCCCAACTGATTACAAAATAATTAGTTTACTCCTAGCTGTCAGGTTGTGCATGTTAATCTGTGAGGTGAAGTAATGCTGCATGCATTATATGAAGTGGGCAGTATTTATAAACGTTCATGTTGTAATAGAACAGGTTACTATTTAAGGTACCCCAGGACCGTTCGTTGTTTTTCAGGGACTGGTAGTCCAAGACTGGTAAACAGAGATTACGACGGCATGCAAACTATGCCAGAAAGTAGAGAAACAGCAGGAAAACACACCAAGGACTTACGTTTGGGTAAATTGCTCTGAATGCTGAGAGCTAGAACGCCCACCCCCACCCCCACCCCCCGATTTGCCACTCACGGAGGCCACCAGTTCCAAACAGGCGAAGAGAAAGAAGAAGAAGCATACAGCAAAAATGGCCTCCTTCATTTTCAGCTTAATTCACCAAGCCTCCGGGTGCAGCAAGAACATCTTCTAATTTGGCCAGCACCACTAAGAACTGTTAACAGCCAATTTGTAGAGGGTCAGCTCACAGCTTTTTCCTGGACCCCAGCTCCCCCCACATTTCTGTCGGTAACAACTGATTATAGAAAAGAAATTTATATCAGGATGAGAAGAACTTCATTTAGTTTTCATTTTAGCACAAACTGAGCAAGTGTTTTTCCCCTTCCTAATATCTTACGTGAACCAGAATGCCACGACCTTTCCAGGGTCATCGTCCAGACAGAAGAAGTTCACCCCATTCAGAGAACTAACATAAGAACATAAGAACCTAAGAAGAGCCCTGCTGGATCAGGCCAAAGGCCCATCTAGTCCAGCTTCCTGGATCTCACAGTGGCCCCACCAGATGCCTCTGGGAGCGCACGAGACTAGATCTCTGTCTCCTGATACCACTCCCCTGCATCTGGCCCTTGAAGTACCCCAGTTTTAAGCCTGGAGATTGGACATCTCCATCATGGTTTGTAACCTGTGATGGACTTCTCCTCCAGGAATCTGTCCAATCCCCGTTTGAAGGCATCCAGTCCAGATGCCATCACCATATCCTGTGGCAGGGAGTTCCACAGTCTAACAACACGCTGGGTAAAAAAAAAACATTTTCTTTTGTCTGTTCTCATTCTACCAACCCTCAAATTGAGTGGATGTCCCCTAGTTTGGGTATTTTGTGAGAGGGAGAAGAGCTTCCCTCTATCCACTTGACACATGTCCTGCATTATTTTGTACGTCTCAATCATATCCCCCCCTCAGGCGCCTTTTCTCCAGACTAAAGAGCTAGACTATATATCTTTAAACATTAGAAGTTAAGTGGCATAACTTCAATGATGAGGCTGCTAGATTTGGGGTTTAGGGCAGTATTCTCAAATCTGGTCCTTTCCAAAGAGTTTTGACTATAAACTCTACCATCCCCAGCCAGCCACTGGATATTCAGTCCAGTATACTTGAAAAAGACCCAGCTGGAGCATCTTAAACTACCCAAAGGGCCTATTTGAAAGAGTAAAGAACAAAATGTCACTAGGAATATGCAGTTATCTCTTAAGTTTTCCTTTACAACTAGTAGCTTAATATTTAACTGAAAAAGTTTCTCACTGAAGGTTATTTTAAACTAAATTAAATTTTGGGGTCCTTGAACTGCTGTTGGACCTATTGTTACACTTACTAGCATTCTAAGCTGTGTATAACCTTAGGACAATGGGTGTGGATTGTAAGCCATCAGGACAGAGGGAATAAGAAATTCAAAAATGGACAGATAAAGGTTGCTCCCTTAATAACCACCATCTAGATGCCATGAAAACATCTGATCTCATCTGATATTGGAAGTTAAGTAGAGTTGGGCCTGGATAGTACTCAGATGGGGGACCAACCAGGGAATAGCAGGTGCTGGGGGCGCCCGGAGTAGGAACTGGCAAGCCGCTCTAGTATTCCTACCAAGAAAACTCCATAGGCATGAAGAGTCAGTCACGACTGTAACAACACACCAACAACAATGCAAAACAGCAGTGGGCTGATTAAACTGATTTCCTCTTAGAGTAGTACAGCAATGGAACCCATGACCATAAGAACATAAGAAGAACCCTGCTGGATCAGGCCAAAGGCCCATCTAGTCCAGCTTCCTGTATCTCACAGAGGCCCCACAGATGTGTCTGGGAGTGCACAAGACTGGATCTCTGTCTCCTGATACCACTCCCCTGCATCTGGCCCTTGAAGTACCCTGGTTTTAAGACTGGAGATTACGCATCTCCATCGTGGTTTGTAACCTGTGATGGGCTTTTCCTCCAGGAATCTGTCCAATCCCCTTTTGAGGGCTTCCAGGCCAGATGCCATCACCACTAGAGATGGGCACGACTCAGAAAAAAAACTTTGTTTTCGGTTTCGGTTTCGGCTAGGGTCCGATTCGTTTCGTTTCCGTTTTTCGCGAAAAATAAAAAAATAGTCGTTTCGTTTTTCATTTTTTCGTTTTCGTTTCTACCGCGATTTCGCGCATTTTGACGTCCGACCGAGACTTGCGGCTTGCGGGCGTAGCGCGGGCGGCGGGGGCGCGGGGGTACATGCGTGGGCGGCGGCAGCGGCAACGGCAGGGGGATTGGCTGGCGGGCGCGCGGGCGCGCGGGCGGGCGCGCGGGCGGGCGCGGGTCCCGCAAACGAGCAGGCGAAATACAGTTGCCTGGGTGATGGACTTGACTTGCTGCTGCACAACAAGGCTAGAGTGCATCCTAAGCAAACCAAGTGGGGTAGAAACAAATTTGCATTTCTTTTTTTCCCCTCTTGGTCTGCTGTGCTGAATCTGCTGATGCTGAACCAGCCAGCAGCCACCCTACTTGGTCTGGCTGACGTGCCTGTTTGTTGTACTTTTTTGTTGTTTGGTTTTTTGATACCATCCCATCTCCCCTCCACCTCTCAGAGGCAGCAGGAGAAAGACATTCCGTTCCTCCCCAAATCTGGATGAGGGGTCTACAACTCCTCTCAAATTGCCCCCCCCCCATCTCCAAGGTCCTTCTGCCTTCACTTCACTTCACATTCACAGTCAAAGTCACACACACTTAAAGGACAAGCAATACAGCCAATGAGCCAAAGCCAATGCAACCCTGCTTTTGGTCATGGATTGGTCTGGTGGTCAGCAAGCATTCAGCAATGCATTAGACTAGAGTTAGAGCCTGAGGTGGTTAAAGCTACGTTTTACGTTCGTACCTAGCTACTAGTAGCTAGTACAGCCGGAATAGCTTTGGTAGGGATGGGAATGGGATAGGGCTCTGGGTTGCTCTGACTTAAGTTTTACAGCCCACAGCCCAGCCCACTAGGCTATACAAGGAGGACTATCTATGGGCGACGCGTCCACTCCACAAGGCCAGAGTAAGGGCGGCCACTCCTGCCAGGCCACAAGGCAGAGTAGGAGACCACAGCACAGAGCCTGAGTATGGGAGGCTCACTGCCAGCTCCAGTATAAAAAGGAGCTGAATTGCCTGACTGGAAGTAAAATGCCATTGTCCTTGGGTCACAGTGTCTTGCAGCCCAGAGGAAAGAGTTGCGGAGGAGGCCAATCACCTTGAGTCTGGTCTGGCACCACACTGCCTGCGATGCAAACACTGTTCAAATCATTACCCCCCTTCTGTGTGAAACACGGCATCTCGCAGCCCAGACGAAAGACTGGAGGAGGAGGAGGCCAATCACCTTGGGTTTGGCCTGGCACCACACTGCCTGCGATGCACCACCACATGTCACTTTTGGACTAAGTCTTGGTGGTGCTGTACGTACTCGAACGCTGTTCAAAATCAGGAACCCCCTTCAGTGTGAGACACAGCGTCTTGCAGCCCAGAGGAAAGAGTGGAGGAGGAGGCCAATCACCTTGGGTTTGGTCTGGCACCACACTTCTATGCGATGCACCACCACATGTCACTTTTGGACTAAGTCTTGGTGGTGCACTGCTGTACGTACTCGAACGCTGTTCAAATTCAGGAACCCCCTTCAGTGTGAGACACAGTGTCTTGTAGCCCAGAGGAAAGAGTGGCGGAGGCCACATAGCCTGAGTCTGAGGCCACAGGGCCGGACCGTAGGGGAGGATTATTGCCAGGAAGCTCCAGCTGCCTAGCGTGGCTGAATGGCCTGAGGAGGACGCCAGGAAAATGCCCTTCTGTGAACGGTTGCAGGACATGGAAAGGAAACAACACTTCATTTATTTGGGTGGGTGGGTGGCCACAAAGACTAGTGGCCTTACCCTAAAGTATAATCGTTCTGCAAGGGAAACCCTTTGTTTCAACGGCCAGGAAAATGCCCTTCCTTGTGAGACACAGTGGGTTGCAGGAGATGGAAAGGAAACAGAACCCCAAAACCTACACCTTCCACTCCACAAGGATAACACTTTCTTGTCAACAGCAGCAGTGCCAATTGCCAAGCTGCCTCCAAACTCAGTCCTTCTCCGAGGCAAACACTTCATTTATTTGGGTGGGTGGGTGGGTGGGTGGGTGGGTGGCCACAAAGACTAGTGGCCTTACCCTAAAGTATAATCCTTCTGCAAGGGAAACCCTTTGTTTCAACGGCCAGGAAAATGCCCTTCCTTGTGAGACACAGTTGGCAGCCAAGTGAGAGTGGGGGAGGAAACTCACACCGTCCGTGTGCATCAAGAGAGTCTCCAAACATGGAGTGCATTGCAGCCCAGCCCAGTGGCATGCCCTTCATGGTGGTGGTGAATCACAGCTTCCACAATTCGAACAGGCAAGCCTGCAACTGTGTGATAAGCTGTTCTATTTGTCATGGTGACAGAGGGCCACCATGACAACAGTAAGTTGTCCTTCTTAGTGAGCCAGAGTGTATGGCAGCCCAGTGAAGACTAAATAGCGGTCCGGAGGCTGACAACACTCCCACACAGCGGCACTACTTCCTGCAGAGGCCTGTCACTGTCCCAGGCAGAGTCCAAGGGTGCTTTCGCATGAGGTGGCTGCGCAAGCCACTTGAGGAGAGCAATCACGGGCCCACGGCTGTTTTCTAGCACACAAGCCAGCACCAAGCCCTTCCCTGTGAGGCACAGTGGGTGCAGCCCGGAGTGAAGGTTAGTGGAGGCCAGAAGGCAAGACTAGAGGGGGTAGAAGGAGAGGCACCGAATCTTCCCTCCTTCTGTCAAGGGATTTCCCAACCTAGACTGCGTAAAGAACCCCTTCTGCCTAGAGGCGGAAGCAGCCGTGGTTGCTGCATGGGCAACTTGAGGGGAGTAGCGACAGGGCTGAACTTGAAGCACTAACTGGACCGTGCTGTTAGGGTGAAGAAGAAGCGGCTGGAAGGCCTCTCCGCTAAGCCAGAAGTGGGGGGGGGGGCTGACAGGCAGGCAGCGAGAAGACACAGAGCTAGAGCCACACAGGCTTCCAAAAGGACAGCAAGCCAAGCTTTCTGACTTTCTTTCCCAGCTGTGTGCTGGTAGACTTGCTCCTAACTGCCGGCATTCCATCTCCATGCCCTTCGTTGTGAAACACAGCGTTGTGCAGCCCAGAGGGCAGAGTAGCGGAGGCCGAAACATACCCCCTAACCCTATCCCTAAGCCCACCACCACTGCTGTTCCTGATGAGTGTTCCCGTAACTCAATCACAACCTAGATTTGCAGCCGGTATTTTTTCTTTTCCGACTACACAGCATCAGCATCAGCAGCACAGCATCAAGAACCCACACATGGTTCTTTCTGACTGGAGTACGCACACAACAAGTACGTTTCCCTTCTTTGTGAGGCACCGCTGGCAGCCCAGTGGAAAGAGTGGCGGCGGAGGAAACGGAATCACACATTCGGGTCAGAGTATCCACGAGGAACCAAGTCTGGAAGGTTCCTGGTCCCTCCTAGTGGGTCAGAGTATCCACCAAGAACCAAGGCTGGAAGGTTCCTGGTCCCTCCATTCATGCAATGCAGCTGTGAGTGAAGAGGAGCAGCAGAGGAGGAGGACAAAAAAACACACACACCGGCAGCACTTCCTGCAGAGAGACATGTATCATCCAAAAAACTCCCAATCCCAAATTCCAATAGAAGCGGAACAGCTGTATTTCCCTTTCCACAGCCGTTCTTTGTGGATCACGTGAATCACAGACCAGCCCAGATGACAAAGTATGGGACTTGGAAGCCAGAAGTGCAGATTGGAGGAGGTTGAATGATAAGCAACTGGAAGGCATGCTCAGTGCCGGGACTGGTGGAGTCTGACAGGCAGGCATGTGGGCAGAGGGCACGGCAGGCAGGGAAGCATCTAGTCTGGCTTACAGGTAAGGGTTGCCTAGACACAGGCTTAGAGGATACCAGCCAACAAGGCAAGGGATTGGGAAGGCACTAAGGCACAGTGCCCGTAGGGAGGATTGATTGTGCTTTGGGAGGCAGAGTTTCTATTGCCACCCCAGGAGAACGGGAGTTGCCAAACAGGGAGACAGAGTTGAAGCAGGAGAACTGGGTGGGTCTATTTCTCTAAGGCTGTAAGGAGGAGAGCTAGCCCCCTGATAATCAGTCTTTGAGGTAGGTTGTTGTAAAGTGCTTCCTCACCACTTTGTTAGCAGTTTGGTGCCGAAACCCCAGGGAACGGTGTGAAGCACCAAGGAAGGCAGGTATTAGGGTCTCACTCAGACCAGCCATGGCCAACGGGGAAACATTGGGCCAATACGGACCCTTTCCAAGGAAGCTGGAGTGGCCCTGCCTGGATTAGGAGACAGAGGCCAGGGCTAGAAACATTGGGCCAATACGGACCCTTTCCAAGGAAGCTGGTGTGGCCCTGCCTGGATTAGGAGACAGAGGCCAGGGCTAGAAACATTGGGCCACTAATAGTACCCTTCAGTTGTGTGTGAGAGACAATACAGGTAGGCAGGCAGGCAGGCAGTCCAGCAGGCAGTTTTGCAGGCATTAAGCACTGGAGTCGGCAGGTAGTCACAGGGCCAGGCGGGCAGGCAGGCTCGTACGGCCAAGGGGAGGCAGGCAGGCTTGCGGGCGGGCATGGAGGATTGCAGACAGGAGGTTAGGTTACAGGCAGCAACTTAGTTCTTGGAGTGGTGGGGTAATCCCAAGGTGGAAAGGTTGAAGCGGATGAAAGTCAACCTTTCCACCGTCTCCGGGTCCAGGCGACAGCGGCGCGGCCTCAGGACATCACCCATGTGGGAGAAGACACGCTCACTCTGGACACTGGTGGGTGGGATGGACAAGAGGTCCAACGCCAGAGTTGAAAGAGCGGGCCAGAGGTCTGCCTTTCTGGCCCAGTAGTGCAGTGGGTCTGAGGTGAGGGGTTGGAGGGGCTCGGCCATGTACTCCTTCACCATGGTCTGAGCGGGCTCCGCTACTTCTTCCTCCCTTGGCTCCACTGAGGAGGAAACTGCCATGGCTAGGGCAGAGGCCAGGTAGTTGGCTGCTGGAACGGAACCTGGTCTCTGGGTGTACGCTCCTGGAGTTGTGGATCCTTGCGAGGAGTCCTCCTCAGCATCGCTCTGGCTTCCGTGCGCCCTCTGAGACGCCTGGCTCTGATCGGAGAGAGCCCTGACTTGACGGCATAGCTCCGTCTTCCAGGATTTCAGTTCGGCACTGCTGGCCGCCAGGGAACCCTTGACGCGAGGGTCGCACAGGCAGGCCATCTGGTACACGTTTTCCCTCCTTAGTGGGCCAAGGCGGGTATCCACGCCGGTCAACAGCCTCTCTGCCAATGCCCTGCTTCTAGGGAGAAGATTGCCTTCTTCCCGGATACTGGCCTCTAGGCGTTGGCGAAGGGCATTGACTAGGGGGAGAACGTGGCCCAGGCTGGCGTTGTAGCTGCTGAGGACGTGGGTGGTCTCCTCAAAAGGCTGCAGGATACCCGCCATCTGGGAGAGGGCGAGCCACTCGGTAGCACCAAGGTCCAATTCCCTCCCCTCATGCAGGACCGGGGTGGTTGACATGATGTATTCCACCACCTCCTTCTGCTCCACCAGACGCCTGACCATTTCGTGGGTGGAGTTCCACCGGGTGGTCACGTCCTGGATCAGGACATGCTCCGGTCGGCTCGTCTCTGCCTGCCTCTCACGCATCATCCTGGCTGCCTTGACACTGCGAGCGAAGTGCCCCACGATCTTCCGACACTTGTCCAGCAAGGCCCTGGTCTCCCTGGTCCCCTCACCCCAGGAGTCCTTTGGTGCACCCAGGCCAATGGCATCGCCCACCACTAGATGCAGTTTGTGTGCTGCACACACGATGCCCTGGAACCCTGCCCCAAGAACCGCGTTGGTCATGTTACGGCCCGCGTCTGTAACCATGACTCCATGATTGACCTGTCCCTCTGTCCCCAATCCCCACTCTCGCATTGCTGTCTTGAGAACGTCAGCAATGTTGATCCCTGTGGCGTTGTCCTCCATGCTTTGGGCCTGGAGAAGCACCACCCTATACCCTCTTGGGGTGCTGCCTTGTGCCTCCCCCTGCAGCTGCTCATGGCCTGATCGGGGCTCCAGGACCTCCTTGGGTTGCCACCAGTGAGCCGTCAGAGAGAGGTATCCGTGGTGCCCACCGGTCCAGAGGTCGGAAGTGAAGTGGATCTTCCTCCCTCTGGCCGCCTGCAGCAGGGCCCGGATCCTGTCCCTGACAGACTCATAAAGGGAGGGAATCACCCTCCTGCTGAAGGTACGCCGGGATGGAGGCTCGTACCATGGTGCCACGTGCTTCATCAGGTGCCTGAAGCCTGATGAATCCACAAAGGAGAGGGGCAACCCGTTCAAAGCCACCATTTCACCCACCACTCGAGTGGTGGTCTCCTGTGCTTTGGCCCTATTTCGCGGGCTGACAAAAGTCCCACCCAACAGACCCACTTCCTGCAGAGTGGCCTGCCTCTTCCCACTCTCACTAGCGGAGCTGTGTTTTTCTTTCTCTAACCCTTCTTCCCCTCTCTTCCTCCCTGAAGAGCAAGGGCCTGACAGGGTTCCAGGCAGAGTCCCAGGGTGCTTCCTCATCAGGTGGCTGCGCAACCCACTTGAGGAGAGGTGTTTGGGGTCATTCCCCCTGCGCAAGACCACCCCGCATATCTTGCACACCGCCATCTTTGGGTCTTGGGGGCTGTTCTCAAAATGCTCCCAGAGACACCCTCGTGGCTTACAGAAAGTAACGCCCCCTCTGTTATTGCCTGCCG
>JAHTLZ010000007.1:48695624-48709932 GCA_023846285.1 Phrynocephalus versicolor | reverse complement strand
GTACCAGTTAAAAATTTGAATCGGAACTGAGACAAACTTTGTACCACTTTGAGATCAGGTACTTGCAAAACTCGCTGGGTCACGCTTAAGTGGGTATGGTCGCATTCCCCCCCGTAAAGTCCTCTAGTTGTGGGGACACAATTTTATTAACTGCATCTTCAAGCAGTTTGAAGCGGTTTTTAGTGGTCATGGGATAAGTGTCTCCAAACTTCCCAGAGAGGGAAGATTGGATGGGATTATAGGAGGTGCAACGATCTTGTATTTCTCACACGCAGGCAATGATGAGGGTGCAGGACTAAAATCACAGGCCAAAATTTTGTGGTGTACAGATTGAGCCTTCCATGCCCTCTTCACCACTCTGCAAAACATCTGTGGTGCTATAGTGTAAGCGGAGATCACCCCTCCAGAAAGAATGAGAGTTACATTTTTTCCACAATAGATCCACCGTTGATGCTTTTACATCTGGGTGGAGACTGATCTAAAACTCATCAGGGTTTAGGGAAGATACCTTGGGGGGAAAGGGGGTGGATAGGTTTGCCATCATGACGATTCACTTCATACCCAGAGACATTGGTTGCATTTCCTCTAAGTGTAGCTCTGAACAGATCAGATCCTGTGAAAGAAATAGCAAATGGGTTCACACATAGCAGAAAAAAAGGCCTTTAAAGTGTCCGTGTATAATTCTGGTACTCTTGGGTATCATTTCATTTCCTTAAAAAAGCACCCGTAGGTTTGGGTAGAGTAAGAATCGTTCAGGTCACACAAACAAGCTTCATTTTGGACTTGAAAAGGGCAAAGTGCCACTTGCAGCTGTTCCGTTTATTTATTTATTTATTTGTTTGTTTATTTGTTTGTTTGTTTGTTTATGCATTTATGCATTTATATTCCGCTCCCATTTCCCAACGGAAACTCTGGGCGGTTCACGCAAAGGTTAAAAACAAACATCAGTAAAAACAATATAAAATGGCATGGACAAGAGGCAAAAACTGGACGACCATGAGTGGGGGGGGGGCAGAAAAAATACAGTTTAGTCGGAACAAATTCAGAGGAGGGCGACAAGGATGATCAGAGAGCTGGAAACCAGGCCCTGTGAGGAAAGACCGAAAGAACTGCGTGGGTTTAGCCTCGAGAAAAGAAGACAGAGGGTGATATGATAGCCCTTTCCAAATGTATGATGGGGCTGTCGTGCAGAGGAGGGACAGGATCTGTTCTCCATCATCCCAGAGTGTAGGACATGCAACAATGGGCTCAAGTTAAGAGAGCTCAGCTTTCGGTTGAATAGGATGGAAAACTTCCTAACTGTTAGAGCAGTACGACGATGGAACCACTGACCTCAAGAAGTGGTGAGTGGTCCAACACTGGACGCATTCAAGAGAAATGTAGACAACCACTTGGCAGATGTCCTTTGATCTGGATTCCTGGATGGAGCACGGGGTTGGACCTGATGGCCTTGTAGGCCCATTCCATCTTCACTATTCTATGATTCTATGAGTTCATAGTTTAATACAGGGGTCCTCAACCTAAGGCCCCGGGGTCGGATGCGGCCCCCGAAGGTCCTGAATCCGCCCCCCGGGACCAATTGCAACCCCCCACCTACCCCCTGCTTTGCAAGCAAGCAGCCTCCACAGCTGCTTCTATTGCTGAGGCAGTTCAAAGCCTTGGGCTATGTCGCTTCTCCCACTCCCCCCAACTACTGCCCAGATGATCAGCATGCTGATCTAGCATGCTGGCTAGTGGGGCATTCAAAGTGGAAGGGCTATGGCAAGGTCCCCCACTCCCTCCCCCTTTTTTTCCTTGTTGGCCCCCTTTTTTTGGACTGTCGGCCGGCCCCCAGTGGTGTCTGGGGCGTGGTGGACCGGCCCACTGTTTGAAAACTTTGAGGATCCCTGGTTTAATACATGCACAGCTGTTAATGGGCAGGGCTAAACTCTTGCACACTGAACAACAGCAGAGACAGCTGTGTGGTCCTTGACACCAGCCATTCTTTTTCGTCCGAGGGCTTTTTAGCAGCTCCTCTTGGGGTCTGGAGACCCTCCCCTCGAACAAGGAAAGCCTTGGGCTCTTTGCAAACAAGGAAACCACATGAACAGTCCTTGCAAACTGGCTTTGCATTGTCATGTTGTGTTCCCCAAGTGCCAAATCCCATCAACTCCTCAGGGAATTAGGGCTCAAAGCCTTCTGGTTCAAGCTATGGGCCACACAGGGTAAGGCAGATGGGGTGGCAGTTTAACAATATACCAGCTCACTGCTTTTTGTTTTCCATTTTATCTGAGCAGTCCTTTGCTCTTTATACCAGGCTGTCATATTTTATGTGGTATGTGAGTGGTAGTGAGCGGTATATATTGTATTTAATTGTTTGTTGTTTTGTTTTGTTGTGAACTGCCCGGAGTTCCTTCGGGAAGACGGGCGGTATATAAGCTTTAAAATAAATAAATAAATAAATACTGCCGTTGCCTTATACCAGTGGTTCTCAACTTGTAGGTCCCCAGGTGTTCCTGGACTGCCACTCCCAAAAATCCCTTCCAGCACAGCAAGTGGTGGAGGCTTCTAGGAGTTGCAGTCCAGGAATATCTGGGGACCCACAGGTTGAGAACCAATGCCTTATACGTTTATGTGACAGTACTGTATGTTGTTTACTTGTGAGCTATCCTGAATGATTTTTAAATCTAAAACCTAATTTTCTAAGTATGAACAGAAATTAAAAATTCCTCAGTGTCGTGGATGTGTAACGACAGGTTTCAAAGTGGCTTATTGAACAACAACAACAACAACAACAACAACGAGCATGTTCTTTGATCTTCTAAGAAACAGAAAAGGTAACAGCACAGTTCTTGATATATCTGCTTAGAGATGCCTTTGACTCCCAGTGGGACTTTTAAAGGGTTACAACTAGAGATGAGCATGAACTTTGTTCAGAGGTTCATACCAGTTCGTCAGCCGAGCACAAGAGGTGCCACATATTTATTTATTTAATTTAATTTAATTTAATTTAATTTAATTTAATTTAATTTAATTTAATTATTTAGAGTATTTTTACCCTGCCTTTCTCCTTGGAAAAGGACCCAAGGCGGCTTACAGTAAGGAGGGACAATATACAGTCCAATACAATTAAAAATATTCAAGTTTGAGAACAGGGAATTGAGGGACATTTTACAGCATTAAAAGACCGCATTAGAGCTACAAGAGAACGTGAGCAGTTAGAGAGAGAGAGAGAGAGAGAGAGAGAGACCTTTGGGTAGTGAGTGGCATATAAATTAAATAAATAAATAAATAAATAAATAAATCCATGTATTCATGCACGGCAGACCATCCAAAAGTTATGGGGGATGGAGACTTCCTTCACCCACCCCACCCTGATTGGATGTTCCACTCACTGGCCCGACATTCACCCAGTCCCGGCAGGAGCTGTTGCTTCCTCTGCCCTGCAGGAATTCCTGCCTCTGACAAGGCAGCGCGGCAGGGATTCCTGCAGGGCTAGGCTTTGAGTGGGCAGCTGCTGGAGAAGGTGGCGGAGGGAAGCAAGTGCTCCTGCAGGGAGTGGAGGACCACCTGAAGAAGTGAAGAGCAGCGTACACTGGCGGGTGAGTGGAGGACCCAGCTGGGGTGGGGGAGGGAAATGGACGTGTGGCACCTGTGGTGCGAGGCTGACAAACAGACACAAACCTGCCTTCGCAGGACTTCTGGTTGCAAGATCCCTCAGAAGCGGCTATAGGGTTGGAATTTGGAAAAAGACCACACAGATCTAGGGTGTTGTTGGTTGCAAGGGACAGGAGCCCTTGAGTGGCAGAAATCATTGCTGCTTGCAACACATTTTGCCTCCTGCCCACCCACCAGAAAGTTCTCGACTCCTCGCCTAATGAGCCCTGCAAAGAGGTTCAGCTTGGGCACAATTTTCCGTACATGATGTGATTACTAGGAAATGGAAGAGCCTCGTGGCGCAGTGGTTAAATGCCTGTACTGCAGGTAAAACTGTGTTCACGACCTGGGGTTCAATCCCTGGTAGCAGGCTCAAGGTTCACTCAGCCTTCCATCCTTCCGAGGTCGGTAAAGTGAGTACCCAGCTTGCTGGGGGGGCAATGTGTAGCCTGCACACTGTAATTAAAAATTGTAAACCGCCCAGAGACTACTTGATGTGGTATGGGGCGGTATATAAGCAGAACACTTTGCTTTGGATTGCACCTGACCCACCTCCACAGAGGTCCAGAATGCAATATGTTTTCCTGTGTGATCATACGTGTACAGATACTTCGCTTTGAAAATACTCAACCAAGAAGAAACATTGACAATATACACCAGGAAAAATGTCTTCTTCGTGTTTCATTTGGTGTGGTTAATTGGAGCTGGTGGGGTGAAGGCTGCGTCCCGTCCTCACTCCCACGAGGAGGTACTTATGGTGGGCATTAAAATGTTCCCATGTTTGTCAGGAAATGTTCAAAGATCTGTCCACCATGTTTGCCTATTTGCTAGAGACAATATGGGGTGGGTGGGGCATATATAGTTGGCCACATTTGAAAAGAAAGAAAGAAAGAAAGAAAGAAAGAAATCACTTCCTGTTGACCAAGAGACTATTAAGAAAATATCTAGCCGGAGATGATTGACAATGATGCTATCTTCCATTATCTTGAACAAGCCAATTTCCCAAAACTTACTGAGGAACAGAGAGCCCAGACGAACGCCCCTATCACAATGATGGAAATAACAGAGGCTATTAATCATCAAAAATTGAATAAAGCGCCTGGACCCGACCAAATACCAGCCATATTTTATAAAAAATTCTCGGAGACAATTTCTGGAAATATGAAAAACCTCTTTACATCTATATTTGAAGGCGAAAATATACCAGATTCGTGGAAATCATCACATACGACACTGATTCCCAAAGAAGGGAAATCCAAAGATTTGATACAGAACTACAGGCCAATTGCCCTCCTAAACGTGGATTACAAAATTTTTGCAACCATCCTGGCCAACAGATGGCGAATGATTTTACCTTCTTTGATATCACACGACCAGACTGGCTTCCTCCCGAAAAGGCACCTCCAATCCAATATCAGAACTTTTCTCAACGTGTTGGAATATTATGAATCCCACCCCGAGAAGCAAGTAGCTTTTGCATTCATTGATGCTGAGAAAGCCTTTGATAATGTATCCTGGTCTCTACTCAAAACTCAATTAGATTATCTTCAGTGTGGCCACAGAATGTTGCGAGCAATTGAACAAATTTATTCTACCCAAAATACCAGGATTGTAGTGAACGGTTACCTCACAGATAAAGTTAATATACACAAAGGTACCAGGCAAGGATGTCCCCTCTCCCCTCTTGTTTATATCCACCCTGGAAATTCTCCTTCATGTAATAAGGGAAAACCCAGACATTCAAGGCCTACAATACAAGGGAGAAGTTTACAAGGTACAAGCCTTTGCAGATGACCTGATGGTTATCATGGAGAACACCCAGACTTCCTCTGTAGAACTTCTAAAGACCCTGGAGGCATACTCTAAAATCTCCGGATTAAAGGTGAATAGAGAAAAAACATTGGTTCTAACTAAAAATATGACCCCACCCATGATCGAAAAACTGGTAAATCAATCTGGTTTTCAACATTCTAATAAGGTAAAATACTTGGGTATTACTGTATCTAACCAATGTAACTCTTTACTCAAAGACAATTATGTTAATGTTATCAAAACAATCAAAGCTGATCTCGAAACTTGGTCAAGACTTCAGCTATCCTTAATGGGCAGAATTGCTGCAGTCAAAATGAATGTCTTACCTAAAATGCTTTTCCTATTTCAATCTCTGCCTATATTACCAAACTTTAAGATCATTTCAGATTTGGAAAAAAGTATACGTATATTTATATGGCAAAAGAAAAAAGCAAGGATTAAAAATATTTACTTGCAGGATAGAACCAAATTTGGAGGCTTTGCCCTTCCCAATTTGGTACTATACTACAAGGCTGCCGCCATGACTTGGATTAAAGACTGGATCTTGATGACAAATAAAAGAATACTACAGCTCGAGAGTTATGGCCTTGATAAGGGCTGGCATCACTATTTGTGGTATAAGGGAAATTTACCTACCCTCTTTAAAAAGCATTGGATAAGGAATGCTTTAACCAAAATATGGTCATTGATTCAAAAACAATTTTATTTCAAAGCACCTATGTGGTTATCCCCACTGGGAGCAATTTATAGCTCCCAGGCAAGTGAAATTTCAAAAGTTATAACTTACAGACACCTTCTGAATGCTGACCTCTCATTGAAACCATTAGGGAAATTAGTATCAGAAGGTTATAATTTGGATTGGTGGAAATACCAACAAATACATTCACACTTCAAAGAGCTTTCCAAAGAGGGTGGCTTCATGACTACTGATACCCCATTTGATAAAATACTTTCTTCTGGTGATTCAAAGCTTCTTAGCAAATTTTATAATATACTGTTAAATGAAAAAATGATTGATACATTGGTTAAAGACTCTATGATTAGATGGGCTGAAAACTTTGGTTATACTATCCATTTAAATAAATGGGACTCTCTGTGGAATACAGTTAAAATCTTTAAATCTATTGACAAGCAGTATATTGGGGACCAGAAAGCTACCTCCTTTTCTGCCTAACTCAGTGGTTCTCAACCTGGGGGTCGGGACCCCTTTGGGGGTCGAACAACCATCTCACAGGGGTGGCCATGAGCCAGTGAAGAAAAAGGCACAAACGGCTTGGGTCTGGAGGAGGAGGGGGAGGAAAGAGTGAGTTACAGCTTGATAGGCTGGAGGGGATGTCAGTCAATGGCACCGGAGGCTGCGATTGGCTGAGGGTGCCTGTAGAGGGAAGTTCTCTATGGCACCTGTGGCATAGTGGCCTGCCAAAGGGGGGCTTGTGGCCTCTTCCAAGCAGGGCAAGGGGTCACCACAACAGGAAGAACTGTATTAAAGCTTTAGGAAGGTTGAGAACTGGTCTAACTAAAATGCACCTGGCTATAACTGAGGCAATGGACAAGGCTTGTAATGGAATCTTTGTAAGGTCTGCAGTCATGTGTCGGATACCAGGAATCCTGGGAGTTTTATCTTCCTATGGCTCCCAAGTGTTTACTGAGGAAACTGTGTTCCCATGCATCCTGGTGACAGAACAAATGTTAACAAAATGTGGGAGAGCAGCAGTGCTTGGAGCTGGTGGCTGGGGTGGAGAGGTCCGTGTTTTATCAACGGGCATGAACAGGTTTGTGGCAGCTCAACCCGCACAGAGTAAAGAAACAGATTGAGAGATTGAGAGAGAGAGAGAGAGATTTGGGATTAACATGCAAAAAAAATTGTGTGGATGATACTACCATAAACCATTCGGGTGTTATAAAATGAATTGTTTTGCAATGTTTTAATTAGAAGCTATACAGCGCATTATGAAATAATTCCATGCATAAAGCTACTATCACATACAGCAGGACCCCATATCTGTGGTATCAGTAGCCACAGTTTCACCTACCCACAGTCGGAAAATATAATTAAAAAAAAAAAACTAAAACGCTAGAAAGATATATTTTCACAATCTATTTACCAGAACAAGCCACTAGAAGGAGCCAGAGATGCACAGTATTTGGTGCCACTGGAATACATAGCATGATCTCTGTCTCCCTCTAGTGACCGCTTCAGGTTATACATCTTGAAAATATCTTTTTCTGGATTTCACCCACTTCCTTTTACGTCCTTGCTCTTTGTGGTTTTCAGCCCCTGTGAGGGGGCTTAAAACCAATATTTTGTGGATACAGAGGTCCTGCTGTAGTTTGAAATCAAAATGCTTGCAATGAACCTGCATGTTAAGTGATAACTTGGAACTCCCACCCTGGATGTTCGTCTGTTTCACTTTTTTCCCCTATTCTCTGTCTCTCTCTCTCTCTCTCTCTGTTTATTTCTCTTTTTCTCTCTCTCTTTTTATTTTTTATTTTTTTACCTTTGCTCCCCTATAGTTTCTCTGTGGCTATGCATCCAGTACTTTTGGCCAGTCACCAGCACCTACTCTGAAGGTAAAATAAGTTAAAAAAAAGAAAAGAGTTCCCTTCTGTGGTATGTTCACTTTTACCCTCTGTCACTGGTTTACTCCTCTCCTTGCATCATATTTTATATTATTTATTTATTTATTTAAAATACATTTATGCCACCTTTCTCCATTAAAAAAGCGGGATAAAAATATCAAGGCCAGATCACATGTGAGAGGATAGATTCACACAGGAGGCATCCCTCAGAGAAGTGAGGCTATTTGTGGGCTTTGATAAGCAAACTTTTCTGGATGAAAAGGTGGGGGGAATGTGGCCATTAAAATTGATGACTAAAATGTTTGAGATTTCTTAAGCTTAGAAACCAGGTGATTGAGGTGGAGGCCATTCCTTCCAGAGGAGGGAAAGGGAACACGCCAAAACCTGAAGAGGTTAGGTATTTTAACTACAACTGCCAGAATCCTCAAGCCAGCATGGGAGGTGTAGTCCAAACAAGTAATGTCCCCAACATCTGGAACCTACAGCACATAAACCAGTTCTAATGTAGGGGAACTCTCAAAAGGATGGCAGCTAGAGATGGGCACGAATAAAAAAAAATGTGTTTTGTTTGTCATTTATCGTTTAGGGGGTCTGTTTCGGTTCGTTTCCGTTTTTCGGGAATTTTTGCAAAAAATCGTTTTTGTTTTCATTTGTTTCGTTACCATTTCATTACCATTTATTTCAATTTTTTGTGATTTTTTAGCATTTAAAGCAGATCACTTGTACTGCCGTAACGAAAACGAAACACACAACAAAATTTTCGGTGTTTCTGTTTGTTTCGTTTCATTTTAGAGACAAAATTCATTTGTCGTTTTGTTGCATAACAAAATGAGAAAACGGAAACGAATTTTTTTTCGTTTCGTGCCTATCTCTAATGGTAGCTCTCAACCGCCCCGTTCTCCTCACTTGCCTGCTTGATGGACAGGTACCAAGTAGCATCAGAATGGAGGGGCAGACGAGAGATAGGCACAAACTGGTTCATCCCAGCTCATCCAAGTTGGTAAAGGCAGTTGCACAGGTGATGCTGCTTCCCTCCCGCACCTCCTTGGATTCAATCAGCCTCTCACCGGGTCTAGCATGCTCACTAATCCTGCCTCCTCGGTTGATCCCCCAGTCCCAGCAACAGCTCAGGCTTCTCTGCCCCACCCTCTTGGCTGATCTCCCACTCAGCCAAATGGGCGGAGCAGAGATGCCTATTGTGCTCTTGCTCCTCACTGGGAGATCAGCCCAGGAGGTGGATAAAGCAAGCAAGCTGGGCCGGGCGAGTGGCGGATCAGCCGAGGAGGCAGGGGTTGGGAGCAGCAGCACCTGGGCTGCTCCCTTTATGATCCAACACGAACTGAGACGAACCGGTTCATGCCCACCTGTACAAGATAGTGCCAAATTGACAACCTGCTCTCATAAAGTCCAGAGATGAACAGTATTCTTACTGGGCTTCAAGGAATGTTTGGGTGTTATTGGACTCCTTGTCCAAGGAGCCATATCTAACATGGCCAAAGGTTGGGGCCTGGTTAGGGGAGGAACTCATCTGTTCCCAGAGGGTTGACATTTCTCCATCCCCACCTTGTTTCCTTCCTTAGTCTGGCTGTCTATTCTAGGCACCTCCCCCTTGAAGAGGTAGAGAGGTGTCCCACCCAACCCCCAAGATCCTCAGGCAATCTGCAATCAGTGAAATCCAGCTAAGTGCACTGTCATCTTCATGTGTGCTTAAGTGGGGTTCAAGAAATCCTGGGGGAGGTGAGGTGTTCTAATTCAAGCTTTCTGTCCAGACATGCCCAGATATGCAGGTGGCCTCAGCTGGTGAGAACAGATTTGGCCATAGCTGTGCAAGCCTTATCTGTGGGTTGGACTTCTCTACTGATTCCTTCACGGGCTTCCCCTGGAGACTATTCAGTGGCTTCTGCTGCTGGGTGAGAGTTTCTGACTGTCTCCAGAGAGAGGGAAGAGGTTTGCTCCTCATTGTGTCTACCATGTCCGCATTTGCTGCGTTTCGATGTGTAATCTCCAGGCTTAAAACCGGGGTACTTCAAGGGCCAGATGCAGGGGAGTGGTATCAGGAGACAGATACCTAGTCTCATGCACTCCCAGACCCATCTGGTGGGGCCACTGTGAGATACAGGAAGCTGGACTAGATGGGCCCTTGGCCTGATGCAGCATGGCTCTCCTTATGTTCTTATGAGTTGTAGTTCAAGGTGCTGATCTATTCTTCTTAGTGGCTCAGGACAACAACAACTAAAAGATGGGCTACCATGCATTTATGGCTCTGGCAGCCCTCTGGCATGATCTAATGAAGACCTTCTTCCTTCATGTCCCATGAATATGTCAAGGCTCATTCGGAGAGAAATGAAGGTGGAGTCTCCTTCTTTGGAGGTTTTTAAGCAGAGGCTGGATGGCCATCTGTCAGAAATATTGTGATGGGGTTCCTGCATGGCTGGGGGTTGGACTAGATGGCCCTCGAGGTCTCTTCCAACTCTATGATTCTATGAGCCAAAGAAAGCCATTTTTTTCTCGCAATACCCAGAATGTGAAGTGACCTTTTCTGGGAGTTTTCGATTGTCTTCCACTAGACCACTGTTGTGTCCTTACCCATCCTGAAACATAGGGTGCGACGAGACAGCTGAATTGTCCTAGGCTGGAAAGGACTTACCAAGAGGTCACTTTGAGGGGCAAGGTAGCATTTGCACAATTATTGTGTCCACTCACGTGAACCGGGTAGTTTGGGGGCAGGAAATCAGGAAATATCAGGAAAATACTTCCTGACGGTTATGGTAGTACAGCAATGGAACCAATTACCTTGGGAGGTGGCAAGTGCTCCAACATTGGAGGCATTCAAGAGAATTTTGGACAGCCACCTGGCAAATTATCCTATGATTTATATTCCTGCGTAGAGCAGGGGTTGGATTTGTTACTTCACTATTGCGTGATTCTAAGTGGCATGCTACTGAACCGGCATGCCACTAGGGCATGGGTTGTCCAAATTAGAACAGGACGAGGCCTACTTTTCCCAGCCTCAAGTGCCTGAGGGCTACTACACTAAAACCTCTACTTACGAATTTTATCCATTCCTTCTGATCACATGGTCATAAGTAAAAAAATTGTAAGTTGAGCAGTGGTTTTCCCATAGGAATGCATTGAAAATCAATTAATTCGTTATGGAGGGAATTGTCCGGGCGGGGAGAAGAAGGGGGATGTCACTGCACAAAGGAGATGGGCACACCTGCAACCCCACCTCTCGCCCCTCTCCTCCCCTCTCCTCCCTCCACTCCACACCAGCAACTCAGTTGGTCACAAGACAATGGCATGCCGATCATCTGGCCAGTGGGGGGAACAGGGGACTGTGCCATGGCCCTTGAACTGCCCCACTCAGCTGAGACAGTGGGCTGGCTGACCCAGAACTTTGCTGGGGCAGTGGTGGTCCTTGGGGTGGGGTGGGGATGGGTGGAGAACCTATCCCCTCACTTTTTTTTATTGATGGCCGGCGGGCTTC
This sequence comes from Phrynocephalus versicolor, assembly GCA_023846285.1. Classification (NCBI taxonomy): domain Eukaryota; kingdom Metazoa; phylum Chordata; class Lepidosauria; order Squamata; family Agamidae; genus Phrynocephalus; species Phrynocephalus versicolor. The sequence continues at coordinate 48,698,417 of JAHTLZ010000007.1, read as the reverse complement.
TTTTGAACCCTTCGCGGGCTACCAGTAGCCCACAGTCTACCTGTTGGGCAGGCCTGCACTAGAGTGATTCAGTACTGGATTGTAAAGGCATTTTAAAAAAAACCCATCCCCTCCACATCCTCCTTAATTATCCTCTTTGTAAGGAGACTGGAAGAAAGCTGGATCTTTTTAGATTTCTTCATATACTTTTAGAGTCCTTCTGTGCAAGGGTTAGATCCTGCAGTCTCTCAATTTAAGGGGAAGCTTAAGCCATTTCTGTTTGGTTTGATCCTGCCCATCAGACATGCTGAAACCGAAATGAAAACAGACTGATCCTACCCGCACTCAACAGTAGCCCCTGTTAAGGACCCGAAAAGGTGTGAGTAGATAGGGATTAGGGTTTGGGCTTAGAGATGGGCACGAACCACCGATTCAGTGGTTTGTGCTGCCTGTTTGACAACTAAACAGGTGTTGGGCACTTCAAAACCCCGCCTCCTCCTGTGGGCGCCCACTCAGAGGCAGCATCCAGAGGAGGCGGGGCAGGGAAGCCAGGCCTCCAAATGGGCACCCGGTAGAGGAGGCGGGGCTTTGAAGCATCAAGCATCTGCTCAGCTGTTAAAAAAATGGCACCAATGGTTCGTGCCCATCTCTCATCAGGCTGGTTCATGATTAGACCATGGGCAGGATAAAAATCTAATAAATAACTCAGGTTAATAAACACCATGTAGTTGTTAGAAAATAGAGCAATCCAGCCTGTTCCCAAAGCAGGCCAAACCAGGAGATAAAGAACCATCTAATAACACCTTTTACTGATTGAATAAACTAGCAACTGAAATCTGGAAACCTCTGTAGTGACCCGTTCCAAACCACCAAAACCCTTGACTTACGGTTACAATATCTCCCCAACATGTTCTGTAAAGCACTCATAGCCTGCTTCTTCTTGTGCTGTGTCACTCAGAACATCTTGCCCCCTACATAAGCTATAGCTAAACGTATTGTTCCCTATATTTAGGGCATGATTGCAGTGCTTTTAAAATATTTAAATTTCATTGAAGTCAGCTAAAGTCATTTATGTGTTGTCTTTCCATTATACTACACCAGTGGTGGCGAATCTTCGGCACTCCAGATGTTTTGGACCACAACTCCCACAACCCTTTGTCATTACCAACACAGGCTTGGAATTCTGGGAGTTGTAGTTCAAAACATCTGGAGTGCCGAAGGTTCGCCACCCCTGTACTACACCTTTTATCCTAGAAAACGTAAAATTAGTTTATGAGAAAATAGGAAGGAAGGAAGGAAATGAACTTGTAGAAGAGGTTTTACATTTATTGTCCCCCAAAGAAGCAGGTGAAGAGACTGTTAAAAGTGTGGACCGTACTTCTCAGATAAATACTAATCATTATTTCCACCATGTGTTGTTCAAAGTGGATATTACCCTCCTTTATTTCCCATTATAGGTTGGCTTTTTGAATTTATTTTTTCATATAGTTCCTTCCTGTGGGATTCCTGTGGCAGGATGTTCAGTAGAGTATTAGCAATACCTAATATTTTTTTCACTTCAGAAAAAGTTATTGAATAATTTTTTTTCTTCAGGATTCTGGCTGTTTATTTGGGATAGGAAAGGGATTATAACTACGGAAGCGCATTGGGTGATTAATTTGGGCTTGTGGTCCCATTCTCTAAAAATGTAGCTTGTCTTACTTACTCAAATAATGTGGAGACTCTGGCTCCTGGTATTCTCCACCAGTGCTTTGAGTATAGTTTTAGAATATAGATTATGTAGAAGGAGGATTGGCCACAACCTTGATGGCAGACATCTGGCTATCTAGTGCTCTGTCTTACCTTCAGTTTCAAAGCATCCTCTGAAGTCGTGTCTGACCCTGTCAAATTTAAAGGAACTTGTCACCAGGGATCTATAAAGATGCTTGTTAACATTTAGTACATCTGCGATAGATTGAGCAGGCACGTAGCACCAAGCTAGGAGACATTATTATCCGAGAACGACAGCATGGGTGATTAAAGTCGGCCCAGGTTTTGTGGCCAAGAATCTCACTTTTCCAAACTCTGGTGTCAGAAACCAATTGCCCAAGAAGTTCCCGTGTGCCCTCTGGGAAGTGTAGAACAAATGTAGCACATTGGGCGATACCCCAACATCACAATGTGACCATACCTCTCTGAAATGCTTTTTGTAAAAAAAATTAAATGGCCATTAGAGGGCGTAAAGGAGTTGCAAAGGAGACAAACATTGCTTTTTGTAAGAAAAAGATTGGAGGTGGGGTCATGGCAGCCCTCCAAAATCCATGGATGAGTGTGTTCTGCCCCCCCCCCCCATGTTCAACCCTTCCATATGGGTTCCTGCATGGCAGGGGGTTGGACTGGATGGCCCTTGAGGTCTCTTCCCACTCTGTGACAATTTCCTCCCAAAATCACTGGACATTTATCATCTTGAGTCCAAATGCACAGACCATCCCACCTGGATTCAGGGGCAGCCTTCTTATGCCAAGAACATTCTTTACTGTCAGCTTGAGGGGGAAATGCTTCGCTGCTGTTTGTGTAATCTTTTCATTTCCTGAGACTCATCCGTCATGGTCCTGGTCTTTTTCCAGGGGGCAGAAACCAGGAAACGCTCCCCGACTCTTAGCAGCCAGTTCAAGCGCTCTCTGGAGCTGTTGATGAGAACCCTCAGCGTCTGCCAGCCATTCTTCGTCCGCTGCATCAAACCCAACGAGTACAAGAAGCCCATGGTGAGCTGCATGACTTGATTCCCCTTCTTCTTCTTCTTCTTCTTCTTCTTCTTCTTCTTCTTCTTCTTCT
>JAHTLZ010000007.1:48674084-48688721 GCA_023846285.1 Phrynocephalus versicolor | reverse complement strand
TACATACATACATACATACATACATACATACATACATACATACATACATACATACATACATACATACTTTTATCTCACTCTATTAGTGGCAGAGCCATTACTCAGATTGGCACATGGGTCAGATTAATACATAACAATATCTGATAGAATACCTGATAAAATATATTAAAATGTTAAAATATATATATTAAATACGATACAATACAACAAGGCAGTAAAAGAAGGCAAATACATAATTGGGGGAGGGGGGAAGCACCATCAATAGGCAATATTGCTCTCTAGGGTGAGGCCATGTGAAAAAAGCTAGGTGTTGACTTGTCTCCTGAAACCAAGGATGGAATTGTATGTGTTATAGCTGTTTTATTGCTTAACACTGCCCAGGATGACCATTGGTCAGAGGTGAGGTCTAGAAGTTTAACAAACAAACAAACAAACAAACAAACAAATATCCCCAGAACTTTGCCCCGTTTGTAGAAGGGGCTGCGTCTGTGGAACTGGGTGTTATTTTCAGGAGTGATTCTCTCTACATCCTGGTTTTGCCCACCTGATGTTTCCCCAAACAAGGTGAAAACCTACAGTACAAATGCTGAGTTGTAGCTCCCATCAGGTGTATCCAGCATAACCAATAATGAGGGGTGATGAGAATTTTGAAAATGTGACTTGGGTTTTGACTGAAAAACTCTTCAAGCTGTCCCCTGATGTTGAGCTCCTGGCCAGATGCTTAGGCTTGGAATCGCATCCCAAAAGGTCTGTGTGATGTTGGGACATTTGGGGAAGAACCTCACGGTGTAGAGGTTAAACTGCAGTACTGCAGCCAAAACTCTGCTCACGACAAGGTTTAATGGCAGTTAGCTGGTTTGAGGTTCACTCAGCCTTCTAGCCTTCCAAGGTTGGTAAAAATGAGTACAGTGGTACCTTGGATAATGAATTCAATTAGTTCTCCGAGTCAATTCATTATCCGAAAAAAAATCGTTATCCAAAACACGGTTTCCCATAGGAAGGAATGGGAAACCAATTAATCTGTTCCAGAGCCTAGGAAAATGACAGAGACACCTGATTTTTTGCTCAAAACTCTTTATAAAGTGCACTTTAAAGGTACAGATGCAATGCCACCAGGATAACTCTTTTTTACTGATACATGCTGGAAATTCGTTATCCAAGGCAGCCCATAGGAAAAATTTGTTATCCAAAGCAGCCCATAGGAAAATTCCTTATCCGAAGAAGCCCTTAGAGAGAATTCGTTATTGGAGGCAGACCTATACCTAGAAATTGCGATTCGTTATCGGAGGCAGCCCTATACCTGGAAATTGCAATTTGGTATCCGAAATATTCATTATCAGCGGCCTTCGTTATCCATGGTATTACTGTACCTAGCTCGCTGGGTGTCGGGACATTGTTTAGCCTGTGTAAGCCCCATTTGTCCCAGTTCATAAAGGTGCATGTGTGTGGTTGCAAGTTTCCTGGATATTATAATCCAGATAACTCAAAAAATAGTTGGGAGCCACTGCTGTAAATTCTGTACTTCTCTGATCTTGGCTAAGATTGTGCATACAAAAAGCCTGCCTTGGGGGGAAAGTGTTGCAATGCGTACTTGTACAATCCAGCTGTCCCATTTCTTCTAGGAGGACTTGCGTGGAACATGCCAGCGCATTGCTGAAGCCGTGCTGGGGAAAGAGGATGATTGGCAGATCGGCAAGACAAAGATCTTCCTGAAGGTAAGATGGTGGGCTGGTTGCAGGATAGAGTTACTGGGCCCAGAACAATGGCACCCGATAACAGGTTTATTATTTATTTATTTAAAATATTTTAGCCCCCCCACCCCACCCCTTTTTCTTGGAAAAAGGACCCTACCACACTGAAGGGCAATATATCAGAGGCAATGAATATAGAACAGCTGTTAACACATTAAAGAGCATTAAAGCTAAGAGTAATGACTGTGAAGAGTCATCTTCCATCATGAAAAAGGCAATATTAAAGCTGAGAACAAGTTGAACAAATACAGAAAAAAATGCCACTCTGAAAGATGGGGAACAGAAAAATGGGAAACACAGGTAGTAGTACAAATCCGGTCCTTGCGGGTACAGGGCCTTTTCGGCAGCTGCCCCCAGACTATGGAATGCCCTCCTGAGTGAGACCCACCTGGTGCCGATGTTGATGACATTTTGGCACCAGGTAAAAACCTTCCTGTTCCAGATGTTTTTAAACTGATGATTGTGGGTCCTGGTGGCAATTTTAGTGTTGTGTTTTAGTGTATGGTATTTATTGTACTTACATGTTTTTATTGTTTTAATTTTATTGTAATTTTGATGTTTGAATTGTCTATTTTGATTGTGAGCCAAGCCAAGCATTCCGCCCTGTTCTGCAGAGGTAACTACAGAGCCACTTCTTTCAGCCGTGTAGAAAAGGCAGTCAGCCTCCAGAAATGACCGGTCTCTTTGCCCTCTTCTTTTCCTCAGGATCACCATGATATGCTCCTGGAGATCGAGAGAGACAAAGCCATCACTGACAAGGTGATCCTCATCCAGAAGGTGGTGCGTGGATTTAAAGACAGGTAGGAAGCCGGATTTTGGAGGCCTGGACCCATAAGAACATAAGAACATAAGAAGAGCCATGCTGGATCAGGCCAAAGACCCATTTGGTCCAGCTTCCTGTATCTCACAGTGGCCACACCAGATGTGTCTGGGAGCGCATGAGACTTGATCTCTGTCTCCTGATACCACTCCCCTGCCTCTGGACCTTGAAGGACCCCGGTTTTAAGACTGGAGATGACACATCTCCCTCATGGTTTCCAAACTGTGATGGACTTTTCCTCCAGGAATCTGTCCAATCCCCTTTTGAAGGCATCCAGGCCAGATGCCATCACCACATCCTGTGGCAGGACGTTCCACAGACTAACAACGCGCTGGGTGAAAAAAATATTTCCTTTTGTCTGTTCTTACTCTCCCAGCCTTCAATTTGAGTGTATGTCCCCTAGTTCTGGTATTCTGTGAGAGGGAAAAGAGCATCCCTCTATCCACTTTACTCATGCCCTGCATTATTTTGTACGTCTCAATCATATCCCCCCTCAGGCACCTTTTTGCCAGACTAAAGAGCCCCAAATGTTTTAGCCTTTCCTCATAAGGGAGGTGCTCCAGCCCACTCATATTTCTTCCTGCCCGTGCCAGGATCTTGCAAGGCCCCTTGGGAACCATGTGATGTAACGGGGGGCGGGGGCGGGGGGGAACCTGCATGCTACATCATGTTCTCTGTTTGGTGATTATCGTCCCCAGTAAACTTGTAAGGGAGCCCAAGATTGTGCTACCTGAGACGTAATACAAGAGGGTGTGCCCACGGTATATAAAGAAGTAGATCAAATTAATTCCTTTGATACTAAGGATGGATCAGTGTTACTGTGAGGGTAGTTGGCAAGCTTAGCAGGACACAGGGCAAGACATGCAATCTTATAGGTATGTCGTTTAGCACCTGCTACCTGCCTCCCCAACTTTGCTACCCGAGGTTAGTGACCTGCTGCATAACAATAAACCTGCCTCTGCTTAAAAAGGTTCTGAGAAACCACTCTGAGCATGGTGGCTCAGCGGGCTAGAGCGCTGCAAAGTCGGCAGCTCGGCGGTTCGAATCCCGGGTGCCACACAGCAGAGCGAGCTCCCGCTGTTAACCCCAGCTCCTGCCAACCTAGCAGTTTGAAAGCATGTCAATGCAAGTAGATAAATAGGTACTGCTGTAAAAACTGGGAAGGGAGCTGGTGTTTTGTCTGCAGAAATGCGTTCAGCCATGCTGGCCACATGGCCACAGACTTGCACAACACTGGCTCTTTGGCTTGGAAACGGAGATGTGCACCACCCCTAGAGTCAGCCACGACTAGCATGCAAGTGCGGGAGGGGGGACTTTACGTTTCACCTTAAAAAAGCATGAATTGTTTCTTTTCAAAGGGTTTTGACTCAGAAAAGTGAAAAAGACTGAAAACTGCCAACAGTTGCTTACAGTGGATCCTTGTATAACAAATGGTTTGTATAACATAAAATTGGTACAACATAAAAAATTCCGAAGATAGGGGAAATTTGCTTAACATAATTGCCTATGGGGCAAATCTGTACAACATAAAAATGGGATCACTCTGTTTTCAATGCATTCCAATGGGAAATATGTATAAAGGAAAATTTGCTTAACATAATTTCATTTGGAACAAATTAATTCCTTTATACAAGGTACCACTGTATTGGCAAACCTCTCTCTCGATACCTCATAATCAAGCAAGGCTGCTTTTGTATGAAAGGAAAATGCAGACTCAAAAGGGAAACAAATGATAAAATGATGTACATATAGAACACGCTCCATTAGCGAGTCTTTGGAAACCTAAAAAGGATGTCAACTTTAACCTAATTCAAGCATTAGGTTAATGGCTTCCTTAGAGAGTTCAGGAAAACAATAGTCAAGGAATGAAAAAATATATACTTCGGGCATGAGGCATAAACAATGCTTTCTGCTGACTAGCATCTTTCCCTGTCAAGCTGAGGACATAAATACTCCTGGATCATCAACTGGCTGAAAGGCCAGATTTAGGGGAGCAGATTTTCTTCTGAATCACTTTGTTGATGGTTGAGGTTTACAAAGAAGTACTGTATTAGTTTGTCCAGGCGTATCAGAGAAAAAGAAAGAAAGAAAGAAAGAAAGAAAGAAAGAAAGAAAGAAAGAAAGAAAGAAAGAAAGAAAGAAAGAAAGAAAGAAAGAAAGAAAGAAGTAGAGCATCCTGCATTGATTCCCACAGTGTCCATATCGCTGTGGTTACCTTTTTGTTTTCGAAGAAGTAGTCATAAGAACATAAGAAGAGCCATGCTGGATCAGGTCAAACGCCCACCTAGTCCAGCTTCCTGTATCTCACAGTGGCCCCACCAAATGTATATGGGAGAGCATGAGACTAGAGATCCGTCTCCTGATACCTAACTCCCCTGCATTCTGGCCCTTGAAGTACCCTGGTTTTAAGCCTGGAGATTATACATCTCCATCATGGTTTGTCCTCCAGGAATTTGTCCAATCCCCTTTTGAAGGCATCCAGGTCAGGTGCCATCACCACACCTTGTGGCAGGGAGTTCCACAGACTAACAACTCGCTGGGTGAAAAAAATATTTTCTTTTGTCTGTTCTTACTCTCCCAGACCTCAATTTGAGTGGATGTCCTCTCGTCGTGTTAGTCTGTACATCCATATTACATGAAAGACAAAAACAAGAGACGCTTTCAAGCGGCACTTGAGAGACTAATAATTATAATCTTAAAGTGAACTTTTGTGCATCGGTTCCGCTTCTTCAGGCATGAGATTGAGATTATATGGCTGTCATAGTTTTACACCGCCCTATGAGCAGGGGAGGGTAGAGATAATGGACAAAGTATCAGTGGCCTGTTAACTAAAGGAATGGGGGAACCTCAGGCTGTGAATCATTTCAGATCTCAATCTACAAGGTAACCAGTGCAACAGCACAGTTCACCCACGTTGCAGACTGTGTGGATCAGTAGGATTTCACACTACATGATAGTGAGGATGAGGAGGATGAGGAGGATGTAGTGTGAAATCCTACTGATCCCTACAGTTTGCAATGTGCGTTGTAAATCAAGACAAGAGCTGAAATGGTTCACAACCTGACGCTCCCATTCCTTTGCTAATATTCCTTTAGTAGTAGTAGTAGTAGTAGTAGTAGTAGTAGTAGTAGTAGTAGTAGTAGTAGTAGTAGTAGTAGTAGCACCAGCACCAGCACTAGCACCAGCAGCAAGCAACAACATGAGAACCCATGATTGATGTTCAGTTCCTTTTAAATGGGTTTCTAGCATCCTAATATTATTTCAGCTCTTCCTCTTTCCAGATAGATTATGTTGTGGTTTCCCCTCCTCCCTCCCAAAAAGGGTCTCTTAAAGTGAGACCTTGTCTTATTTACTTTTGATTTTTATGAATATTGTTATTTTAGTTATATTTTCATTTGTAACATTTTTGCTTTGTATTCTGTCCTTGTATCTTGTATTTTGTAACAGTTTTGTTTAATGTTGTAAATGACCCAGAGAGGCCTTCTGACAGATGGGCGGTACATAAATCAAATACAGTAGGACCCCCGTATCCACTGATTCATTATCCACTGATTTAGTTATCCACAATTGGCAGAGGGGAAAAAATTAAATAAATCAGGAGCCACAAAGCAAGGTATTGTCACAAACAGCAGCTGTAAAGCAAGCTATTGTCACAAATAGCATCTGTAAAGCAAGCTACTGTCACAAACAGCAGCCATAAAGTAAGCTACTGTCTCAAAACAGCAGTCATAAAGCAAGCTACTGTCAGGAAACAACACTTTGGAGGTGGGTGAGCAGGCGTTCTCTCTTATCCATGGTTTTCATTATCCACGGAAAGGCCTGGAACCAATCCCCAGCGGATACCGGGGTCCTACTGTAAATAAATAAATAAATAAATAATAAAGTGTGTCCAGGTAGATTGAAATGTTCTGAAAAACAGGGTTTTGTGTGTTGCCATTTCAGATGTCCTTTTATTCTTTTGTGCAAAGATTGTCCTCTTTGTCTTCCATAAGGTGGAGGTAGGCATTGTGGGCAAACTATGGCCCCTAGATCACATTAACAAAGGAACTAGTAAACACAACCCTTCTAAATTAACTCTTAGGTTACCGCAACAGTTTTTGTCTCTTGTGTGTGTGTGTTTTGGTTTTGGTTTTTAGTCTGATATATGTTTGCTCACTGGAGGATCAAGGCAAATCTTTGGATTTATTCTCAGAGGCTTCTGCTAAAATTGTTGAAATCACTTCTTTTTTTTTAAATGCATCCTCAGTTCTTTTGGGCTTTTTTTATTAATAGTTGGTGTTGTGCTGGACTGTATAATGGCTTAGGAAAATCAGGTGCCACCAGTAGTTGTCAGGAAAGCCTCCTTCTGTGTTAAAATCTGGAGAGGCTTTCTCTGGCTTTCTGTGATCTGATGATGCCCAAGGCTGGACTACTCTGAGGCACTCTATCTTGGGCTACTTTAAAGATGGTTGGGGGGGGGGGAAATCTGGGAGATGAAGGATGTATCCTTCTGTGGCTAAGTAGAACAGGGGAACCTTCACAGACATACAACAGGGAAAGCTTACCAGCATTTGGTTAGTTTTGGAGTCAGGGAGCTTAAATTAAAACAATGCCTGAAGGAGGACATGATTGAGGCGTATAAAATCATGCAGGAGAAAGATAAAGTGGATCGAGGGAAGCTCTTTTCCCTCTCATGCAATGCCGGAACCAGCTGTCATCCACTCCAAACTGAGGGTTGGGGGAGTGAGAACAGACCAAATAAAATATTGATTTCCCTAGTGCAGCGATGGCGAACCTTTTAGAGACCGAGTGCCCAAACTGCAATTCAGAACCCACTAATTTTTTTGCAAAGTGCCAATACAGTAATCTAACCTGTTATAAAGGTGGCTATGAAGGGGCGATGTCGGGTGCCCACAGAAAGGGCTCCGAGTGCCACCTTTGGCACCCGTGCCATAGGTTCGCCATCACTGCCCTAGCATGTTGTTAGTCTGTGGAACTCCTTGCTGCAGGATGTGGTGATGGCATCCGGCTTAGATGCCTTTAGAAGGCAATTAGACAGATTCCTGGAGGAAAAGTCCATCACAGGTGACAAACCGTGATGGGGATATGTGTTCTCTACAGGCTTCAAAGAAGGGTACCTCAAAATGCCAGACGCAGGAGAGTGGCATCAGGAGACAAGTATTTGGTTGTCTCTTGTACTCCCAGAGGCATCTGATGGGGCCGCTGGGAGATACAGGAAGCTGGACTAGATGGACCCTTGGCCTGACCCAGCAGGACTCTTCCTATATTCTTATCTAAAGGACAAATGTAGACATATCTAAAAGACAAATGAGAATAGATGGCTATCTCTTTTCCAGATCCAATTTCCTGAAAGTGCGGAATGCAGCTCTGATGATTCAGCGCAACTGGAGGGGACATAATTGCCGAAAGAACTATGGTGCTGTAAGTATGCTAGAGATACCCATGGAGACCAGACTTCCCTCTATCTAGCCTGGAAACATTGGCGTTGAGAAAATGACCCATGGGTTGCCCTTGGGGGGAAAAAACACACACGATGGGTTTAAAATTGGTATCCAGATGTTGTAAAAACGATTTAGGTAAAAATGAATTTCAGCAGGTTCTTTGTTCCTCTGGCAAGGTCCTGCATCAGAAATATGGAGAAACCAGCAGAGATGAATCATTGATGCCAATAAGAGTGTTTTGGTTTATAAGCATGTTTCCGGAACAAATTATGCTTGTAAACCAAGGTATTACTGTAATCTTTAAAGGTGCCCCAACTCTTGTTTTGCCACAACAGATTGGCACAGCAACCACTTCAGAATTTGTATTTGCCAGGGATATCGGCAGGGCTTCGGTGTCCAAAGTCCCAAGTCTGAGTCTTTGGCACCAAGTCCTGAATCATGCATTCCAGAAGTCCGACACTGTATTAAAGGCAAGCTTTTTCTTCCTGAAAGAAGGGAGGGAGGGGATGGTTTCTGAGTCATAAATTGAGTCCGAGTCATTGAAAGGAAAAAAAAAATTGAGCGGAGTCTGAATTGAGCCATTGGTGCGGTATCCCCCATCTCCGCTAATTGCATTTTCTTTGTTGCTGCTGCCTGTTGGCGAAACCGGTGCATGGAATGCCATGATTTGTTTTATGCGACTTCCCTTTGATTCCACCTTTGCTGAGAAAGGTTTATTTATTTTTATTTATGAGTATTTTTTTACCCTGCCTTTCTCCTTGGAAAAGAAGCCAAGGCCGCTTGCAGTATAGAAGGACAATATACAGTCCAGTACAATTAAGACCTGTTAAGAACAAGGAATTGAGGGAATTGAGGGGTATCTTACAGCATTAGAAGAAAAACATTAAAGCCAAGAGAGAACGCAAGCAGTTAAGAATGGAGTTAAATTCCATGAAATGTACAGTAGGCCATCTAAAAGTTATGAGGGATTGGAACTATCAATTGATAACATAGTGTCAATGCAATCCCACAAGGGGAGATATAAACACAAAGCTATAAGTGGTTATAAACACAAGGCTGTGTCACCATGTATTTATTTATTATTTTTATTTTATTTTATTTTATTTTAGAGTATTTTTACCCTGCCTTTTACCCGGCTTACAGTAATGAGGGATAATATACAGTCCAGTACAATTAAGATGTGTTCAAGTGTTTGAGAACAAGGAATTGAGGGACATCTTACAGCAGGCATGTCCAGACTTTGGCCCTCCAGATGTTTGGGGCCACAACTCCCAGAATTCCAAGCCTGTATTTCCATTGGCAAAGGACTGTGGGGGTTGCGGTCCAAAACACCTGGCAGGCCAAAGTTTGGACATGCCTGTCTTACAGCATTAATAGACAACATGACATTAAAGCCACACGGTTATAAGTAGTCATAAACACAGTGTCTATGTCAGGCATATCCAAACTTCGGCCCTCCAGATGTTTTGGACAGCAACTCCCACAGTCCTTTGCCATTGGCAATCTAAGCTTAGAATTCTGGGAGTTGTGGTCCAAAACATCAGGAGGGCCGAAGTTTGGGCATGCCTGGTCTATATGAACCCTTAGATTCATATAAAAGACACATGATGTCTGTGAAGATTCTCAGTCATCCAGGTGAGTTTATCTGGAAGTTGAGTCATGGCTACTAGACTTCTTTTTTTGAGAGATAGAAACGTTTCGCTGTTCGTCCAAACAGCTTTATCGGTCTGTTTGGATGAAGAGCAAAACATTTCTATCTCTCAAAAAAGAAGTCCAGGAGCCATAACTCAACTTCCAGAAAAAGACACATAATGGTAGTCCATCAATCAAGGAAAGCTTGCCTGAAGAGAAAGGTCTTTGCCTGCTTCCAGAAGGACAACAGAGACGGGGCAGTCCTGGCCTCCAGTGGGAGGGAGTTCCAACGTCTAGGCGCAGCAGCCGAGAAGGCCCTTTCATGGGTTCCCATGAGACGTACCTGTGAGGGTGGCAGGATGGAGAGAAGGGCCTCTCCTGATGACCTTCGCACCCGAGCCGGTTCCTACTGTGAAATGTCCGCCTTTCTCCACCTCCCTCTCTCCCCTTCCAACAAGATGAGAATCGGCTTCCTGAGGCTGCAGGCACTCTACCGCTCCCGCAAGCTTCACAAGCAGTACCACATGGCTCGCAAGCGGGTCATCGAATTCCAGGCGAGGTGCCGGGGTTTCCTGGTGCGCCGCGCCTTCCGCCATCGCCTCTGGGCTGTCTTGACCATCCAGGCCTACGCCAGGGGCATGATTGCTCGCCGACTGTATAAGCGCCTGAAGGGAGAGGTAAGCACGGCCGTCCTTAAGGCCAAACACAACCTGGTGTGTGTTGTTTGTGTGTTTGTTTGTTTGTTTGTTTTGTTTTGTTTGTTTGTTTGTTTTTGTGGTTGTTGGGCTTGTACCAAAGTGATGTGCGACCTGTGGTGCGTTGGAGTTAGAGCTCTCAGGGGCTATGGCATCATCTAGCCCAGTGGTTCTCAACCTGGGGGTCCTCAGATGTTCCTGGACTGCAACTCCCAGAAATCCTGGCCAGCTCAGCGAGTGATAACGACTTCTGGGAGTTGCAGTCTAGGAACATATGGACACCCACCATTTGAGAACCACTGATATAGCCCGTCCCTAAGTCAGGCTTCTCCCTCTGAGCGTAACTGTAGCTCTCATGAACCTGGCAGGGAATAGATGTTCCCACTAACAACTGATACTGTTGTGATCTGTTCTGGTTGTAATACAGGGTATTGGAGGAACGGTTCCTCTTGAATGGGCAATTGAGAGCCATTAACTTTACAAAAGACCTGCTCCTCCTTTGTCCATATGGACCAGTCATTTCTGGAATCTCCTGAGGACAGGGCTGACTACAGAGCCTGCTGCGGTGATTACCACCACTGTATCACTGTCTGCCACTCATTCTTGGTAGCCACCTGAGGCAAGGGGGATCCACCTCTGCCTCTTGGGGGGGTGCGAGGGCTTGACAACTTAATAAGCCTTCCATTTCATATTTTGTTTGGCCTTCTCTTTGGCATCTCTCATGAATTCAACGGCCTGCTGAGATCCATTCGACCAATGCTTTTAAATCTCTCCCCTCCCCCCCCCGCCTAGTACCACCGCCGTCTGGAAGCAGAGAAGATGAGACTAGTAGAAGAGGAACGGTTGCGGAAGGAAATGAGTGCAAAGAAGGCCAAAGAAGAAGCGGAAAAGAAACACCAGGTTGGCTCGATATGTTTTCTTGCAGGGTTTGCCTCGCTTTTTGTATAGAACCCATCCCTTTACCCTCACCGAAACAGCATGGTGGCTCAGTGGACTAAGGCTTCCGAAAACTGTCGGCTGCAAAGTCGGCAGCTCGGCGGTTCGAATCCCGGGTGCCACGCAGTGGAGCGAGCTCCCGCTGTTCACCCCAGCTCCTGCCAACCTAGCGATTCGAAAACATGTCAATGCAAGGAGATAAATAGGGACCACGGTAAAAAGCAGGAAGGTAAAACAGTGTTTCCTTGCAGCCATGCTAGCCACGTGGCCTTGGAATTGCACAACACTGGCTCTTTGGCTTGAATATGGAGATGAGCACCGCCCCTAGAGTCAGACACGACTAGCACGCATGTGCTGGGGGAACCTTTACCTTTACCTGAAACTCAGCAGGAGGATGGCCCAGCACAGGAGGGGCAACAGCTCAGGACCAGAATCAACAGTGAACCTTCACTTGAAGGACAAAGGGCACTCATTCAAAGATGAGGATGTACACATATTAGACAGAGAAGGTAGGTGGTTTGAGAGAGGAGTCAGGGAAGCCATTTGTGCGAGCATTGAAAACCCCTCTCTCAACAGGCGTGGGAGACTCAGGCACAATCTGTCTGCCACTTATCATGCTGTGCTTTCATCAGTCCCCAGACAAATTAGAAGCAATTCACACCTCCACCAGGAAGGCTACACCTAATGACCGGTATTTAATGGGTGTTGTGAAGGCTTGCATAGGTGGGGCTTTCACACACCCCAGGCCATTGTCCATCTAACAAGCCTATTCAGACCAGGGTGCGGTGAAACCAATGTGAACTATAAATAGGAAGCCTCCCACCAAATTTTCTCAGACTGAAGAAGCTACTTGGTTGAGTAGCAAAACGTTTCGTTGTTTTAGCCTGTTTAGCAGGAGGTCAGCAGCAGCCCCAGCTTCTGACTGCCATTGTGGCTGCAGGTTCAGAGGGAGAAGGAGAGAGAAAATGGGAAGAGAAGAAGGGGAGCAGAGGGGAAGGGAGCGTGAAAGTGGAACAGCAGCAATCAGGGGAAGCACTTGATTGACAGCTGTTCAGGGTACAAGGGGTCATTTGCTATTTGGTTGGGAGGAGCCTGTCAAATGGCACATCACTCTTCCCCCTGACCTCAAGAGACCCTTTATTTTTATTTTTATTTTTATTTATTTGATTTATATCCCGCAGCCATCTAGCAAAAAAAAAGCTACTCTGAGCGGTTTACAAACATATACAAAATATAAAAACAGATTAAACAACTTAAAAAAAAATAAAAAACGAATGAATCAAACCAAATTTTCAGATCATAACAATAAAAGGAACAAATAAACAAATAAGCACAAATAAAAAAAATCAAAATGCTTTCACAAATCAAAATAAGAACAAATGGAAAAACCCTTCTCCGTCTTTGCCTGCTCTGACAGAAGGGGGTTGCCCTGGTAGCATCAGAGGGACCTGCTGGCCCCCATGGGGGGGTCTCAGCCTTGATATCTCAGGGAATCAGATGCTGCCAAGCTGGCCACCCCATCTGGGTCTCTCTCCAAGATGGTCTCCCTCGGTATGCATGTGTCCCTCTTGAATCCCATTGACTCACGGCTACCGTTCCCTTCTAGTTACGCCTGGCCCAGCTGGCTCGGGAAGATGCCGAAAGGGAAGTGAAGGAGAAAGAGGAAGCGCGCCGGAAGAAGGAACTTCTGCAGAAAATGGAGAAGGCCCGGAACGAGCCCGTCAATGACTCCGACATGGTGGACAAAATGTTTGGGTTCTTGGGGACGACGACATCTTTGCCTGGCCAAGAAGGACAAGCTCCAAATGGGTTTGAGGTGACTGGAAAGAGAAATTGCCTTCTAGTGGGACACACAATCCATCCATCCCACAGTATTTCCCGTTCCTGGAAAGTTTCTTCACATTAGAAGGCTTACTTCTTGAGTCTGGCTTTCTTCTTTGCTATGGAAGTTCCTATTGATAGGTTTAGATCCACCAGGTTGTTTTCCTCTCTTCGTCAAGTAGAATTTGTTGCACAGTTTTGAATTTCCGGTAAAATCCCTTTTGCTAAGCATCAGGAGTACAGAGATCCACTGAGAATAGCTTCAGGCTCCCCAATGCCCACCCTTTACTTGTTAATTGGCAGCTACGGCCTCAAAAAGTCAGCCTGAGACCTTTGTAAGAGAAAGGATAAAAATAGTTCATTACTTGTAGTTGTGAACAGATCAGCAGCAGGTTAACACTGATTCCAACAGACGCAAGAGAGGGAAAGAGGCTCATTCAGCAGAGAGGTGGGGCTCTCTTTGAATTCAGAGATGGGAGGGAATGCTTGGCTAGTGCCGGAGACCCATGATATGTATGCATTCACTATTATAATAGCATTCATTGTAATCCAGGTTTTTCATCATCCGTGCCCTTGGAACCAACCCCATACATATGGGGTTCCTACTGAAACTTGCAATACTGACACAAGGTTGTAACACACTTCTGTCTGGAAGGGGGCTGTTTTTGGTTTTGTTCAGTAAAACAGCCAAGCCAAATGGAGAAAGGGGATTAGAGGGGTAAACTAATGGCCAAATTATACATGCACAGCATTATTCCAGTTAAAAATCACAGTAGTAGCATTTCTGAGATGCGATTCTGGCAGATCTTTGTGTTTGAGAAACCAGGCTTGCAAATGAGCTCTGTATTCAATTGCCAAACAAACTGTTTTGAAAACTCTTGGAGATGTAAAGAGCTCTTGTTCTGATCATCAGATGTGTTCAGGACTTAAGGAATGCCCTCTTTTAAAGCTGCTTCCAGTCATTTACATTACTCTCTTATTACAGGGAATAATGTAAATGACTAGAAGCAGCATTAGAAGAGGACATTCTTTAACTCCTGAACACATCTGATATGTAATAAATTAGGGTACAAATTACAAACTATACATCACTCTGTGTAATGTATAATTTGACCCCGAATGAGACACCATCTGGGATGGTTTGCCTCTCCAGGATCTTGAGCGTGTTTCGAAGGAGATAGAGGAGGATGACCTGGACATGGCCTTGCCATTGCCTGAGGAAGAGGAAGAAGATCTCTCAGAGTATAAATTTGCAAAGTTTGCTGCCACGTATTTCCAGGGCACGACCAC
The DNA here is from genome assembly GCA_023846285.1 of Phrynocephalus versicolor. NCBI lineage: Eukaryota > Metazoa > Chordata > Lepidosauria > Squamata > Agamidae > Phrynocephalus > Phrynocephalus versicolor. The sequence goes on along the minus strand of JAHTLZ010000007.1, from coordinate 48,674,335 downwards.
CCACACCTACATACGCCGGCCTCTCAAGCAGCCGCTGCTCTACCACGACGATGAGGGAGACCAGCTGGTGAGTATGTGTGAAGCACATTGGGGGGGGCACGTGTGAAGCAGTCAGGCAGATCGTTGGTTAGTTGGCTAGGAACCCTTGACTCGGAGCATCATAGAATTGTAACTACAGCCACTCCTCACTTGACAGCCTCCCTACTTAATGACCTCTCAGACTTACAACCAGCAGCAGCACCCAAAGAATT